>CAUJRU010000894.1:0-269057 GCA_963277665.1 Viscum album
AAATTATCGATAATTCATTTTTGATGTGTAAAAATTGAACGCATGTAAATATGACGCCTGATGTGGTCGATATGACTTGAAGTGTGTGTAGAGACCCGAAGCCTGACTTACATGGACATTACATTACTTTTGCGGAATACTTAGTACATAACAAAAACACACACACAAGGATCGTAATAGTTTAGTGTCTTTGGAAACTCGGAACATAATCTTCTAATCCTGGTGAAAGATCTTCAATATCTCCCATAAAGATCTTCCCCTTTTTTTTTCTTACCTAAGACCTTTCTTTATATCCTGGGGAAAAGAAAACATAAAAGGGTGATCTCAAATGCTCAGTAAGGGTAAACAAAAGAAAAATCAATCACTTCATATTCATAAGAACATAACTTTTGGAAATCTTAACCTGCAAAAGAGATCATAATTTCATAACCTGGGATAACTCATGGTAGTGAAATGTATTCACAATAATCATAACTTAAAACATGAAACTTTGTGTCATTCACACATAATCATAGAGAATCATTTCTTGTTAGTCAAGACTCATTGCCAAGACTATCGTAGTGGACAAAGTCCCTTTCTGAATCGAGTAACCCTCGTTTCAGTCCTGTTTCACTGAACCGGTATAACCTACCGTTCCAGCACTGTCTATCTCATGAGATATAAAATCTTTACCCAATGCATTGGAGGGAGATATAGGTCCCACCCATCTTATAATGAATCCTTTCTTATGTGTGCCACATAATCATAAATCATAAATCATAGCGTAACCCATGTAATAAAAATGGGATTCTTAAACAACATGACATCATAAAACAATTCATATAAGATAAAGGAATTCATAAAAATATTTCCATCACAACATAATCAAATCCATGTAATAATAGGGATAATAACATAACCCTTTTATTATCTTAGATGGAAAATAATTTTGATAAAATACTTGAACTCCATTCTTGAGGAAAATATCCTTTCTACTTCAAAAACATTTTTCCTTTCATAACATTTCATACGACTTTAAAATAAAAGAAGTTGATTAAAAATAAACTTGAAAACTTGTAAAGGAAGTTTCTTGGAAATAATGTTTTAAAAATCCATTCATGCCGTGTAAGTTAAAAAAACATTCTTCTCGTACTTTTGTTGGAAAAGTAAAAAAGTACCTCGTATGAAAAACGAAAACGATTACTTTCATATCTTTTACTAAAAACTCACCGAAGGGTAAAATTGGATTTAAACAATTGTAGGTGGATGGAAATAATATTACATATTCAGGAAACATGGATGTGGATGATAAAATACACCCCAGTAAATACTAAAGTATAAACAATCTCGGATAAAAATGAGATTGAGATATTTCCCTTACCTTAGGTCCAATTTGCTTCGTATGTGTCCGAACCTCCTGTATAATGATTTAAATAATGTCATTGACTTATTACAGAATCATATTCATTATTATGATATCATATATGGTTCACTTATGATATTATATTACCCGTTCTTTTGTAAATTCCATGTTAAAGAAGCGTTTTGGGTAAAATCGTTTCATTTATCGTATGTGTTTTGACTTGTTGTTCTTGGCATTATTATTACTTATATCATGATTTAATTACTTCCAGAATATAAAATATTATTTATATATCATATATATTCAGTATATATATATAATAGATAGATAAATGAAATGAAAAACACCGTTCATGGAGACGGTAGTCCGTACGTACGCATGAACGCTGTTTTCCTTTCCTTATTGTCTTGAATGGAAGTAAGTAGATGAGATACATATATATATATATACATAAATCAAGTAGCTTTATAATGTCATATATTTCATTATTATTTCTTATATATACTTTATAATCATTCTTAAATGGTTAACATGGAGAATGAATCTCATCGCGTCGTGGAGACGGTAGTCCGTACGTACGCACGAGCGATGATATCATTTCCATAAATATTGAATTGAATTGGAGTGGATTATAAAAGATATCAGAATCAATATGATGTTGTAATAACTATGTATAGTTATTCTTTACACCATTATACCCATCCATGTAAGGTGGTGGTGGAAAATAGATTACACCACGGCGTGGAGACGGTATTCCGTACGTACCCACGCGCGGTGATTTCTTTTTTCTGTAGGATGGATAGATGGTGAAATAGGGTTGTTTCATACTTATAATAACATATCAGTATATGAGTGATACTGATGTTATTACTTCATAATGAAACAACCTAAGAAGAAGAAGTGGAAGAAGAAATAAAGATGAAAGAATTGGTAACGGTAATTACCTCTTCTTTGAAGCGCCTCTTTGAGACCTCCTCTTAGGGCACTAAAATTGGTCTTTGAGGAAGACCAGAACCTCTAGGATGTTTCTAGGGTAGTGGAGAAGAGATTTTGGCAGGGTTTTGCCGAGCTTGAGTGCTCAAATTGGTGTGAGGAGAAGGGGGAGGAGGTGCCCTTTTATAAGGGAGGAGAGGGGCACCTTAGGAATATCTCAAAATATTACTTTATATTAAAGTCAAAATCGGTTTATAATGGTTCCAAAGGGTCTTATTTCGAAGCTAAAGTGGGGATGGGTCTAAATCCTATCAACCAATAGGATTTAGACAAGTTTAGGGTATTATTTTAACCTTATCAATTAGATTTAACTCTAAGTTAAATAATTTAACTTTTACCGTGTCTTTTTGTTTTCTTACACCATATGGTTAATACACTTACTATAACATGCCAACCGAACCCCAAATTGTTTATTATTAATATATATATCCTTATCTAAGTAATTTGGCCTAACCTTAGATTTTTAGGAATAAAATAACAATTAATAATATAATATTATATTTAAAAACTATTTTGTGTCAATTTTGACACTATTTGATATATGATTTTTGTGAAAGTCATAACAGAATTATATGTTCGAACCAAGTTGATTAAAGCAAAACTAATATATCATAGTAACCTAGAAAATTAGTGGAATTCATAAAAAGTCTCAAATTACATTCATTTGAGCATTTATAACATCAATTATGTTAATATTTCCTTAAAAGGGTAATTACTACATCATCGTTGTGTCATAAATAAATTAATTTATTTAAAGTCTAAAAATTATAAATAAAATATCATTATGTAGTAAATCTTTTTAGATTTCTAATGAATATTTATAGTCGAATTTATTTTATGTATAACCCCATATTAAAAATGTTTTAGTTATTAAACTTTGATTTTAACTATTTTAACTATTCATTAAATAAAATAATATTAAATGTCATAATCTAATCCAAGTGGACCTAAATGGTCATATTATATTCATAAGGTTGTTTTTGGTCGAATTACACTTATCTAATAGAATTAGGACATGTGTTAGGGTAATAGTAATATCATATTTACCCTTAGTTACCCTATTTACTATTAACCGTGGTAAAAAAAAGTAAAAAGTTACTATTCACCAAAAATTATTTTTATCTTATTGAACCACATTTTAGTCCTTGATATTAACCGTGTCTATCGGATTTTCGAAATTTCATTCACAGAAGCGGTAAAATTAAGTTTTATGCAAAATTCAGTTTTTAACCTACCACTTAGTGGTTTCACTATTCATCAAAAATTGAAAGTTTTCAGAAAAATGCCAAAATTTCATCCTAAGCTATATTTCATATTCCAAATTCAAAAATGAAGTCTATTTTACCAAATTCATAACATAGAAATCTCATTAATTAATTTTATAATTAAATCCCGCTGTTAAAACAAATAGCGTGTTTTTAAGAAACAATATCTATCAAAAGATTGACACTTGATTATGTCTGGTTTAAATGTGAAATTACATCCAATGACCAACATTGTATTAAATTGTAAAAATATATTCTAAATATACTTTAAAACCACTCAAATTAATGATTTATCACTATTAATTATTTCGATTAAAAAAATTGTTTTTAATTATAATTTAGTAATTTTCACTATTCATCAGAATATGAAAGTTATCCGAAAAGTACCAAAATTTCACCTTAGGCTAAATTCGATACTCCGAATCCAAAAATGAAGTCCATTCTGAGAGCTAAAATTTCTAAAATTTAAAAAGTGGTTATTACTATTCATAACGGCTAGTTTTAATAATATTTTAATAGCATATCGTTGTTTCGTGAAACTCAGTATTGCGTACTACACACGCTATCGAAGAAGGTCGCGATTGCGTGTAATGCAAGGCAAGTCAAGGATGCGTGTTGTGCAAGCTCCTTTTGGTGTAGCGTACAACACAAGACATTAGTGAAATAAAGAATATTTTTCATAAAATCTCGGGCTGTTACATTCTACCCCCCTTAAAATGAATTTCGCCCTCGAAATTCGTCGGGGTTATAAATGGTTTACTATCCGAAAGTTTCTTTAATAGAAACCCACATCGTAAAAAGGAATACCAAAACTTGGATTTAAAAACTAAAGTATGAAATGTAACGATTACCCAAATAAACTAATCACTGGGTTTCCACATAGGTGAAAATATGGATATGGAAGAGAAATCTAACCATCATGTTCTGATGGAGAGTGGTAGAGAACATGGCTATGGAAAATCCAGTAATCACAAATCCATAAATTTGTGACGATCTAAGGTACCATCTGATTCATCAGGTATAAGATCACTAGGACAACATTTTTGGTTTTCAAGATCATTTCCCTAAAGTTGAAAATTTGAATTAGAATAAATACTTTCTTTATTTTGGTACAATCTCACTGTTGTTCATGCCTTGAATAATTTCCACTTCATCTCTTAAATAAATGAAGTTGAATTTGTTATTTGTGAAGTGTTAGCAGATCATGTGATAGAATGACGGGTCATTCCATCTGTCTCAAACAAAAGGTTAGAAAAAATTATATACATAAGTCAATCTATAGTGAGATTAATCACATATGGTTCCTAAAATGGACTTATATTTCATATATCATACTGCTTAATATAATAAAACTAGTTTCTACTAAACAGGGACTTCCTGTAGGCCAGTGGTAGGCGATAAAGGCCAGTCGCACTTCGGTTGTGGGTTCGATTCCCACAGCCTTGTCCGAAGCGATGGGCTGTCGCCCGTCCTGCAGGTTGTCCTTTTTCTAAAACTATATTACTATAACATCCCATAAATAATATCGAGAAAACTTCTATCTTTAATACTAACTTATGTCCAACATAATCCATTCCAATCTTTAGGCTTATCCATAATACTGCAGTCCACTCTCATAACATAGTGAAAACGATTACCAGAGATTTAACACCATCGTCGATCCCCATATATCATAAGATATGTTTTGTTGGTCACATTCCAAACATTCAAAGTCCTTAATCATGTATTCTCTTGAATAACTTAGTGAAAACATGACTGTAGTTTAAAGTTAACACTTTCCACATACCAAAATCCTCAAAATTCTATATACTCAAACCATGATATCACTTAGTCCTTATATCAATCATGAGCTCATGAATACTATTAATCATTTCATTTTCTCGTTTTCCCTTCATTATGCGCATATCATCTTATTTCCAAAAATATCTCAATCACTTTGAATACCACATCAATAAATATTGCAATACTCAATGATACAACATTATTTTGGAATCCCATTACATAAACACTTAATCATTCCACCACATCGTTGTCATATTCAACATTGCCAATAGTGATCGCATGTGACTTCCCTTTGTCGTTTGACTTCAGTGGTTGCTCATGTTGACCATCACTAACCCTTGGATTAGGGCATTTATTAGCATAATGCCCCATTTCCTTGCACTTGAAGCATTGAAGTGTTGGTGGTGCGTTCTCTGCAGTGTTTGCTTTATTCACATCATTAGAAACCCTTTTTCCATTACTTCGACACTCAGCTGCTCGATGACCTTCTTTTCCACACTTAAAACATTTTCTAGTCCCTTTAAGACAATCTCCACCATGCTTCTTTCCACACTTTGTGCATAAGGAAACATTCATCTTCTTTTCACCATTATTATGAGATTTCTCCTTGAACTCCATCTTTCATTTCTTGTCAAAACCATGAGATGGATATGTAACACCAACTTCCATTTCTACCGTGATAGCACAACGCACAATTTCTTCATAGCTACTGAAGTCTCTTATAGCTAATGCCCTTCGAAGTCTTGGTTTTAAGCCACTGAAAAATCGATCAACTTTACTTTCAGGTTGGATGATAATGCCAGATGCATACCTTGAAAGTCATGTAAAATTCGCTTCGTATATACCAACAGATTCATCATCCTTTTTCTTTAGTTCAAGAAACTCCTTCTCCATCTTTGTTCGAAGAATACGAGGGAAGTACTTATTGAAAAATAAGTTCTTGAACTCGTCCCATTCCATGGACTAAATTTCATCTCTTTGCCTTGTATTCTTGATAAGATTCCACCATTGATCAGCTTCACCTTCCAAACGATATACTTCTAAGATGACTTTATCATGTTCAGAACATTGAAGAACTGAAAATATCTTTTCAGTGGTACTGATCCATTGTTCAGCAACAAGTGGACCAGAAGACCCACTGAAAGAAGGTGGATGTTGCCTCATGAAGGAATCAATAGAATATTGTTCCCTTCTCTGCTCATTTGGAAGTCCAGAATGATTCATAGCTTGTTTAAGTATAACAATAAGATTTTTCACTCCATCTCCAATAACATTTGTTTGTTCAGGAGGACAATCATTGCATTGTCCATTGCATTTATCAACACGGTTCCTTCGGGTTCCATCCATCGTCTAAAACTCAAAAAGAATAGTGTGAGAGGAAAAAATCATGCTAGGGAAAACAACATAATAAAGGGGGAGTACCTTTAACATCTTAGGTTTAATTCTATGATCGTTAGCGTAGTTCTAGTACTATAACCTATACGTATACTTAACCTTAGGGACATCCCTAGACATACCGTAGAAATATCTCTAGGGATCTCACTAACGTTTTTGAATCCTAGTTTCCAAAGGTTGACTAAACCTTTCCTCTGATACCAACTGTAGAGACCCGAAGCCTGACTTACATGGACATTACATTACTTTTGCGGAATACTTAGTACATAACAAAAACACACACACAAGGATCGTAATAGTTTAGTGTCTTTGGAAACTCGGAACGTAATCTTCTAATCCTGGTGAAAGATCTTCAATATCTCCCATAAAGATCTTCCCCTTTTTTTTCTTACCTAAGACATTTCTTTATATCCTGGGGAAAAGAAAACATAAAAGGGTGAGCTCAAATGCTCAGTAAGGGTAAAAAAAAGAAAAATCAATCACTTCATATTCATAAGAACATAACTTTTGGAAATCTTAACCTACAAAAGAGATCATAATTTCATAACCTGGGATAACTCATGGTAGTGAAATGTATTCACAATAATCATAACTTAAAACATGAAACTTTGTGGCATTCACACATAATCATAGAGAATCATTTCTTGTTATTCAAGACTCATTGCCAAGACTATCGTAGTGGACAAAGTCCCTTTCTGAATCGAGTAACCCTCGTTTCAGTCCTGTTTCACTGAACCGGTATAACCTACCGTTCCAGCCCTGTCTATCTCATGAGATATAAAATATTTACCCAATGCATTGGAGGGGGATATAGGTCCCACCCATCTTATAATGAATGCTTTCTTATGTGTGCCACATAATCATAAATCATAAATCATAGTGTAACCCATGTAATAAAAATGGGATTCTTAAACAACATGACATCATAAAAAAATTCATATAAGATAAAGGAATTCATAAAAATATTTCCATCACAACATAATCAAATCCATGTAATAATAGGGATAAAAACAGAACCCTTTTATTATCTTAGATGGAAAATAATTTTGATAAAATACTTGAACTCCATTCTTGAGGAAAATATCCTTTCTACTTCAAAAACATTTTTCCTTTCATAACATGTCATACGACTTTAAAATAAAAGAAGTTGATTAAAAATAAACTTGAAAACTTGTAAAGGAAGTTTCTTGGAAATAATGTTTTAAAAATCCATTCATTCCGTATAAGTTCAAAAAAACATTCTTCTCATACTTTTGTCGGAAAAGTCAAAAAGTACCTCGTATGAAAAACGAAAACGATTCCTTTCATATCTTTTACTAAAAACTTACAAAAGGGTAAAATTGGATTTAAACAATTGTAGGTGGATGGAAATAATATTACATATTCAGAAAACATGGATGTGGATGATAAAATACACCCTAGTAAATACTAAAGTATAAACAATCTCAGATAAAAATGAGATTGTGATATTTCCCTTACCTTAGGTCCGATTTGCTTCGTATGTGTACGAACCTCCTGTATAATGATTTAAATAATGTCATTGACTTATTACAGAATCATATTCATTGTTATGATATCATATATGGTTCACTTATGACATTATATTACCCGTTCTTTTGTAAATTCCATGTTAAAGAAGCGTTTTGGGTAAAATCGTTTCATTTATCGTAGGTGTTTTGACTTGTTGTTCTTGACATTATTATTACTTATATCATGATTTACTTACTTCCAGAATATAAAATATGATTTATATATCATATATATTCAGTATATATATATAATAGATAGATAAATGAAATGAAAAACATCGTTCATGGAGACGGTAGTCCGTACGTACGCATGAACGCTGTTTTCCTTTCCTTATTGTCTTGAATGGAAGTAAGTAGATGAGATACATATATATATATACATAAATCCAGTAGCTTTATAATGTCATATATTTCATTATTATTTCTTATATATACTTTATAATCATTCTTAAATGGTTAACATGGAGAATGAATCTCATCGCGTCGTGGAGACGGTAGTCCGTACGTACGCACGAGCGATGATATCATTTCCATAAATATTGAATTGAATTGGAGTGGATTATAAAAGATATCAGAATCAATATGATGTTTTAATAACTATGTATAGTTATTCTTTACACCATTATACCCATCCATGTAAGGTGGTGGTGGAAAATAGATTACACCACGGCGTGGAGACGGTATTCCGTACGTACGCACGCGCGGTGATTTCTTTTTCCGTAGGATGGATAAATGGTGAAATAGGGTTGTTTCATAATTATAATAACATATCAGTATATGAGTGATACTTATGTTATTACTTCATAATGAAACAACCTAAGAAGAAGAAGTGGAAGAAGAAATAAAGATGAAATAATTGGTAACGGTAATTACCTCTTCTTTGAAGCGCCTCTTTGAGACCTCCTCTTAGGGCACTAAAATTGGTCTTTGAGGAAGACCAGAACCTCTAGGATGTTTCTAGGGAAGTGGAGAAGAGATTTTGGCAGGGGTTGGCGGATCTTGAGTGCTCAAATTGGTGTGAGGAGAAGGGGGAGGAGGTGCCCTTTTATAAGGGAGGAGAGGGGCACCTTAGGAATATCTCAAAATATTACTTTATATTAAAGTCAAAATCGGTTTATAATGGTTCCAAATGGTCTTATTTCGAAGCTAAAGTGGGGATGGGTCGAAATCCTATCAACCAATAGGATTTAGACAAGTTTAGGGTATTATTTTAACCTTATCAATTAGATTTAACTCTAAGTAAAATAATTTAACTTTTACCGTGTCTTTTTGTTTTCTTAAACCATATGGTTAATACACTTACTATAACATGCCAAAAGAACCCCAAATTGTTTATTATTAATATATATATATCCTTATCTAAGTAATTTGGCCGAACCTTAGATTTTTAGGAATAAAATAACAATTAATAATATAATATTATATTTAAAAACTATTTTTGTGTCAATTTTGACACTATTTGATATATGATTTTTGTGAAAGTCATAACAGAATTATATGTTCGAACAAAGTTGATTAAATCAACACTAATATATCATAGTAACCTATAAAATTAGTTTAATTCATAAAAAGTCTCAAATTACATTCATTTGAGCATTTATAACATCAATTATGTTAATATTTCCTTAAAAGGGTAATTACTGCATCATCGTTGTGTCATAAATAAATTAATTTATTTAAAGTATAAAAATTATAAATAAAATATAATTATGTAGGAAATCTTTTTAGCTTTCTAATGAATATTTATAGTCGAATTTATATTATGTATAACCCCATATTAAAAATGTTTTAGTTATTAAAATTTGATTTTAACTATTTTAACTATTCATTAAATAAAATAATATTAAATGTCATAATCTAATCCAAGTGGACCTAAATGGTCATATTATATTCATAAGGTTGTTTTTGGTCGAATTACACTTATCCAATAGAATTAGGACATGTGTTAGGGTAATAGTAATATCATATTTACCCTTAGTTACCCTATTTACTATCAACCGTGGTAAAAAAAAGTAAAAAGTTACTATTCACCAAAAATTATTTTTATCTCATTGAACCACATTTTAGTCCTTGATATTAACTGTGTCTGTCGGATTTTCGAAATTCCATTCACAGAAGCGGTAAAATTAAGTTTTATACAAAATTCAGTTTTTAACCTACCACTTAGTGGTTTCACTATTCATCAAAAATTGAAAGTTTTCAGAAAAATGCCAAAATTTCATCCTAAGCTATATTTAATATTCCAAATTAAAAAATGAAGTCTATTTTACCAAATTCATAACATAGAAATTTCATTAATTAATTTTATAATTAAATCCCGCTGTTAAAACAAATAGCGTGTTTTTAAGAAACAATATCTATCAAAAGATTGACACTTGATTATGTCTGGTTTAAATGTGAAATTACATCCAATGACCAACATTGTATTAAATTGTAAAAATATATTCTAAATATACTTTAAAACCACTCAAATTAATGATTTATCACTATTAATTATTTCGATTAAAAAAATTGTTTTTAATTATAATTTAGTAATTTTCACTATTCATCAGAATATGAAAGTTATCCGAAAAGTACCAAAATTTCACCTTAGGCTAAATTCGATACTCCGAATCCAAAAATGAAGTCCATTTTGAGAGCTAAAATTTCTAAAATTTAAAAAGTGGTTATTACTATTCATAATGGCTAGTTTTAATAATATTTTAATAGCATATCGTTGTTTCATGAAACTCAGTATTGCGTACTACACACACTATCGAAGAAGGTCGCGATTGCGTGTAATGCAAGGCAAGTCAAGGATGCGTGTTGTGCAAGATCCTTTTGGTGTAGCGTACAACACAAGACATTAGTGAAAGAAAGAATATTTTTCATAAAATCTTGGGCTGTTACAGTGTGTGTTTAAAATAAAGCTAATTTCAGTTTAAAACATGTGTTACATATCCAAAATAGAGAAATCAACCCTAAATTGTTTTAAAACTTTAGGAAAATGATCCATAATTCATTTTTTCACATGTAGGAATTGACCACATTCCTATCTGAGACATGATGTGGTCAGTATCACTTAGAGTACATGTTTTCAATATAAAAGTTCCATTTTATTGTTAAACACAAATCAAATTTTATAAAACAAGAAAAAAAGATCATATTATTCTTAAACTTTAGGAAAACGGTCCATAATTCATTTGTGATATGTAAGAATTTAACACACATCAATCTGACACACGATGCGATCAATATGAATTGAAGTGTATGTTTTCAATATAAAGGTGTTATTTTAGTTTAAAATGTACATCATTATCCAAGAATGAGAAAACGTTCTCAGATTGTTTAAAAAAAATTATGATTCATTTTTTATGTTTAATAATTGACCATAAATCAATCCAATGTCCAATATGGCCATTATGACTCAAAGTGCCTATTTTCAACAAAGAAGTGCCATTTTAGTTTAAAACATGCATTAGATAGCCAAATTTGATCAAATTAGATTGGATTGTTCTCAAACTTTAGGGAAAAAAATCCATAATTAATTTTTCATGTGTAGGAGTTGACTACACTCCAATATGACACATGTTGTGGTAAACATGACTCAGAATATGTGTTTTCAATATAAAAGTGTCATTTTAGTTTAAAATAAACATTAAATATCAAAAACTAAGAAAAAAGGATCATATTTTTTTCAATTTTTTTATAACAGTTTATAATTCATTTGTGATATGTAATAATTAACCACACATCAATCCAAAACATGATGTGACTGATACGACTCAAAGTGTGTGCTTTCAATATAAAGGTGTCATTTTAGTTTAAAATGCACATCACTAGCAAAAAATGATAAAATGAGCTCAATTGTTTTTAAAATTTTGGAAAATTATCAACAATATATTTTTGATGTGTATAAATTGACCGCACATCAATCCGACACATGATGCGGTCAATATGACTTGAAGTGCATGTTTTCAAAATATAAGTGACATTTTAGTTTAAATCACGCATCACATAAACAAAACTAAATATAAAAAGCTCATATTATTTTAAACTTTATGAAAATGATCCATAATTCATTTTTCATGTATAGGAATTTACCACACACTAATCTAACACATGATGTGTTCAGTATGACTCAACATACGCGATTTCAATATAAAATTGTTAATTTAGTTTAAAACACACATCACATAGCCAAAAATGAAAAAACAAGATTAGATCATTTTTAAACATTAGTAAAAATATTCATAATTCATTTTTTATGTTTAAGAATAAACCTCACATCAATCCAAGAAACGATGTGGTCGATATGATTAGAATTGTGTATTTTCAATAGAAAAGAGACATTTTAATTTAAACCACCAATCAAATAGTCAAAATGGATAAAAAATATTATATTATTTTCAAACTTTAGGAAAATAACCCATAATTGATTTATGATGTGTAATAATTGAAAACAAATCAATCTGATACATGATGTCACCAATATGGATCAAAGTGAGTGTTTTCAATATAAAGGTGTGATTTTAGTTTAAAATGAACGTCACTAGCCCAAAAAAAGAGCTCGGATTGTTTTAAAACTTTATAAAAATGATACATATTTCGTTTTTGTTGTGTATAAATTGACCACACATCAATTCTACACATGACGTGGTTGGTATGACTCGAAGTGTGTGATTTCAATATATAATTTCCACTTTATTTTAAAACACACATCACATTGGAAAAACTAAGAATAACAATCCCAAATTGTTTTCTCATCATTTTAGCTCTTATTACTTCATTAATTTCCTTATCATTTTTATTTGATACTTATTTAGTTACATTTCACAATGATAATTATTGAAGATGAACAAGAATTGGTGTGACGGTTGAAGGTTTGTTATTAAAAATCAATTACTCTTGAATTGTGTCACATCTATAGTGAGTTTTTTTATCACCATTGATGTGAGAAAATTCAAGAGAACCTACTTTTGTCAACAACAAGAAATGATTTGATGTGTAAGAATCAACAAAAACTCATTACGATACACATTTTTCTTGGTATTATTCAAATTATATGTTTTTAGTTTAAATTTACATTTTGTGTTTAATTTATTTCTTTATAGTTTTACTAACATAATAATTATTTTCATATAGAGGTGAATTATTTTTCTTGAGATGGGGTGGTTTGTTTAGAAACTAAGATCATGACTAGGGGTTAGGGCCCAAATACATAAGAACATTTATGTTTTCGAATGTCTTTGATAAATTATACATACTCAAGTAATTTTACAAAATAATGTTTGAAATATCTATAATAGTTTTTTACTATACTTGTGTTGTAAATTTTATCTCTGTTAAATTCTATATTTTATTTTTTCTTTTATCCATATTTTTGCTGCTGTAGTGTGATGTAATTTTGATAGCTCACTGCAACAATATGCCCCTTTTTGAGTGCTATAAAAAGCACTAATAAAGGGATCCATTTTACCATTTTCTAGTGTTGATAAAGGCCTAGGTATTTTTAGGGTGCTCTGATTGTCATCACTTTTTTTCACTGACAAATCCCTATTATAAAGATGTTAAATGCCTAATGTGTAGTAGTGTTACTACCTAAGCATATATATTTAAAAAATCACATAGTCAAATTATGGAGTAAATTTACAAAACAGATTTATAGGAATAATTTACACATAAATTTTATACTATAAATATAAATAAAAAATTTATAGAAAAAATAACATTTTAAATTAATAAAACAAAATCACGACAAATTTACACAGTATGATTTATATTCACACAAAGACATATAAATGAAAAAGTTATACAATAAATTTTGACAATAAATTTATTGTTTGAAATTACATAAAAAAGTTACATAACAAATGTAGATAGTAATTGTACCCAACATGCTTACATTTTACATAATAAATTTAAAATTTAATATTCATTTGTAATTTATATTTTATAAAAAAAATTCATAGTTTGGAAATTTAATAATAAAGTAAATAATTTAATAATATATTTCTAATTGTTTTTTTTTGGTTTTATATAATGGATAAAAATGGTGAAATATGTTCTCACATCTCTAGTCAAGTTGAATATACTACATGGGATGTCCATGATATAGGACAATTTACAAGTAGTTGCTTACCCGTGTTGGGTATGATATTTCAATTAGAATTTAAATTTAGTTATTTTATGTTTCTTTTGGTGGGGATATATTATTTAGTGTGATAAGTTAGTAAATGTAAAAAATTAATAAGGATAAAACTGTTATCACGTCATCGTTCTATACAAGTATGAAACAAGTAATTAAAAAATTAAAAAACGGGATGTAAATGTAAATCATTATTACGAAAAGATAGATACCAGATGTATAAAATGAATTCAGGTGTTTATAATGAAATATAATCAATATGAATGAGTCATGTTCATTTAAGAACATAATCATCCTTTTTATACACCCAAATTGAGCTATATGAATAGGTCTTAGTGGAAGATAACTGAAACATATGGCACAAAGCTAAAAGTAAATCCTTCCTCAAGAATTTATATTAATGATTAGTTTTATTGATCTTGACATGTCATGGTAGTTTTGAATCTTGTATATATATATATATTTTATCCAACATAAATTTTTACATAATAAATGTTACGGAGATTTACTTTTTGGAAATTTAGGGGTATGCTATATTACTTCAAAAAAAGTAGGGAAATCCAATTTTTTTATATATTATGAAATTTGATAATGATAAGAAAATAAAAGATATATTTTGGGATAATCCAATAATTATTTAGTATTATGGTAATTTTTGGGATTTGGTTATTTTTTACATGAACTTTAGTATAAATAGAAAAGTTAGTATGTTAGAAGTTTTTATTAGATTTAATCAATATTCTAAAATTTTCAAAAATTTTATGACATTATTATCTGAAAATACATTAGAGTATTTTTCTTCTATGTTTTTTAGTTCCTTTAAGTTAATGGAGGAAACAATCTTGTCAAATTTTTTATAGATCCAGATGAACTACTACATAAATGGATTTTAAAAGTGCTAGATAAATCCTTTATCTATGCTAAAAAACATTGTTGATCTAAGTGCTATTAAAAGTGGGTCTCTTTTATCAGTTATACAAAAGTACTAATAAAGGGGGTTCTTTATCAGTACTAAAAATGCAATGATAAAGGTGTTCCTTTATTATTGCTAGTTTATTTCTTATAAAGGGTTCCCTTTATTAGTGCTAAAAGTAGTGCTGATAAAGGTTGGCCTGCTGCCATGTGTTGTTAAAATTGCAACAATCTATAGAAAAAAATACACCTGTATATGGAAAATTTATAATTCAATTGGAGTAAAATTTAAATTACAAATAAAAAACTATATTATACACATGTCAAACATTTTTTTGAAAAATTAAATTAGAATTTACTATTACAAACATTCAAAAGCATTAATGGTTTCATTGTCTTTAGAACCCTACCCCCACTAAAAAGTGTGATCATGGTATTATTTATTGAAAAAACCACCCCAACTAGAGTAAATGAATAATAATATATAATAAATCAATTATTATGTTAATAATAGTAAAAATAAATAAATTAAACATAAATATGAACTAATACATTAATAAAATGTCAATTTTAAATAAAAGGACACACTTGGTGTCATACCATTCACACCATACATAAAATTGAAGTGTGGTTGATTCCTACATGTCAAAAATGACTTACAGATCATTTTCCTAGAGTATCAATATAATACAAATGTGTTTTCTTGATTGTGAGTATGTCACATGTCTTTTTTACTAAAATGTAAATTTGAACTAAACAATTACACTTTGATTTATACTGGTCACATGGTGTGATAGTTTGATGTGAGATATATTGATACACATCATAAATGACTTATGAATATTTTTCCTAAAATATCAAGAAAATTAAAGTGCATTTTTTCAGTTTTTAGTGAGTGATAGTCATTTTAAACTAAAATTTTAATTGTAAACTGATAACAGACACTTTGAGTCATATCAGATAAAAAATGTGTCAGATTGAGGTTTGGATGATTCCTACACATTAAAAATGTATTATAGATAGTTATACCAAATTATCAAAACAATAAGAATGTGATTTTTTCAGTTTTGAGTATGTAACATTTGTTTTGAAATAAAATGTCAATTTTAAATAAAAGGAAACACTTGGAGTTATATCGGTCACACTGTGTATCATATTGAAATAAGGTGGATTCCTACATGTCAAAAATAACTTAAGGATAATTTTCCTAAAGTATTAACACAATCTTAATGAATTTTCTCATTTTTGAGTATAGCATGTATCTTTTTTACTAAAATGAAAATTTAAACTGAAAAGCATGAAATTTAAGTCATAACAGTCAGTCACATCATATATCAGTTTTACATGATACTAATTACTATATGTTATAAATTACTAATGAAACATTTTAATAAAGTATCTAGACAATACTAGCATGTTTTCTTAGTTTTTAGTAAGTGGCACAAGTTTTAATCAAAATCATCAATTTTAAAATGATAACAGACAGTTTGAGTCATACTAGGAACACTGTGTATTAGATTGAGGTGAGAATGATTCATACATATAAAAAATGAATTATGGATCATTATAATAATGTATTTAAATAATATGAATGTTTTTATTAGTTTTGAGTATGTAACATGTGTTTTGAAATAAAATGTGAATTTTAAATAAATGGAAACACATGGAGTCATACAAGTTTCATCATGCATCAGATTAATGTTCAGATAATTCCTACACATGAAAAATGAATTATGGAATATTTTTCTAAAGTATCAAGACAATATGACTGTGTTTTATTTGTTTTGAGTATTCCATGTGTCTTTTTTTTACTAAAATATCAATTTATACTAAAAACATACACTTTGAGTCATACTGGTCATATATTGTGTCGGTTTGATGTGATACTAATTCATATACATCAAAAATGACTTATGAATCATTTTACTAATGTTTAAGACAATATGAGTATAAGGCCCCAGCCTTAAACCTTACTTAATCTTGAGTTATTACAAGATTACACATTGAGGATCTTTTCGGGTTTAGAGTTTTAGAGAATTAGATCATAAAACATGCATTACATTCCACATATAAACAAAGTGGTTACATAAAGATAGTATTCTTAATTTCCATAAATGGAAACACATTTAAAATAAAACATGGATTATTTCTTGACACATCCTTGACTCTATCATCTTATCATGTACCTTTCCCTTGACCTGTGAAAAACATTTCAAAAACTTGGGATGAGCATAAAAACTCAGTATGGGTTATAAAAAAAACATGGAAAGGAAACATGAGTTCATATATACATAAGAATGAAATCATACTTTACCCATAAAACATAGTCACTTTAACATACCTCATAAAATCATGAATAAATCATAGAAATCATAAGACATAAAGGTAACTTGAGGCATTCATAACATTCTTACGTAGGGAGTAACCCTCTTGGTTACATTTGGAATACCCATCACAGTATATTCCCTAAAATCTCTTCGGAGAAACCTTAATGTTTCACTCCTTCGCATTACCCAATGCATTGGAGAGCTATAACGGGCTCACCCGCCCTTAGTTTATCACGGAACCACCCGTCTTCATAATAATGCCCAAGATCCATAACATAATCATATCACATAAAACATGCATAAAGGAAACATAACATTTCCACATTTCAATCATGAGATATCAATACAACACATTGATATAATAAAAACATTATGAAAACCATTTCCAATACCAAAGTAAAACATGGTATTTATTTTTCTTTTAAAAAAAAGGTATGGCTTGTAGAGGAAGCCGAAACTCAAATAACGGTTAAGACGGCGGAGAAGTCATTGTCGCCGCATACGTACGACAAAAACATTACCTTTTGTCGTTTAGTAAACGCTTCGTATAAAAAATATTCCTTTTGAATAAACGTAAAAGTCAAAGTGGTTTATACGCCGTATAAAAGAAAGTTGTGTATAAAATAAAATATGCCTCAACGAAAGGAGATTGAGACGAAGTCCCATACCTCGTATCCGACTTGACCCGACCGTTCTTTAATCTCCTGAATAATAAACTTGAGTTAATATCTACTTGATTATGAATATTTTTCAAGTTCATTATTCCTTTTATACCATGTTATGAACATCATGTAATCAGTTAAGTTAATAATGTTCATTTTGTCGGTATTTGGTTCTTAAGTCAAAAATAGACTTCTTACACTTACATGTTGTTAATTTGGTCAAAGGTTCATTATATCCAGAATGGTATTCATGATTTAGATATCATATATGTAATATATATCCAGTACATACATGCATTTATAATATTACATAATCATTTAGAGGTAAGAAATGAAATGCACCGTTCATGGAGACGGTAAGCCGTACGTACGCATGAACGCTACTTTCATTTCTATTTTGTATTTTATAGAATGGAATCATAATGATATAAAGGTATATTATAATTCCAGTATAATATCATATATAATATCATAGTTCCATCCTTTATATGTACCACATATGGTATTTAATGAATCAAATCACTTTGAGGGGGCGGTAGTCCGCACTTCCTAAAATGAAGATATCGTGTTTACCCATAATGGAAACCATAAAGGTATGACCAAAATGAAAAAAAAACAGAAGCTTAAGGAAAACATAAACATATTATATATCATATATAAAAATAGTGACATCATAATGTCCACCTTTTAAGGTGTTAAATGAGTATTGAACAATCATCGTTTCGGGAGGCAGAATTTCGCCATCCACAGAAACCGTATGTTCTTTAACCATTTGATGTAGTTGTGTGAGATTTTAGCTCAAATAAATCTTATAACAACATCCTAGTATATTGAAGATACTGGTTTTGTTACAAAAGAAGTAAATAAAAAGAGTTTAGGGGGTTGGAGAAGCAAAATAAAACAAATGAACATGAGAGAAAGAATTACCTTTAAAAGTGTAACTCCTTTTGATTTGAGCCTAAAGGCTTCCTTTGAAAGGATTATGCCCAAGGGGAATCCTCTAGGATGAGTAGAGGGATGTGGATAGAGTAAATGGGCAGGGGTTGGCCGAGCCAAAGGCTTGAAGAGTGTGTGAAATGAGGTAGAGGTGGGGGCCTTTTATAAGAGGAGAGGAGGGGCACTTTTGGAAAGTAAAGAAATATTACTTTACTTGAAAATGTGTTTCGGTTTTAAAAGGTCCCACATTGATGGAATTCACGGATAAGGTGATAAGGGTTCGAAATCCACTCATCCAATTGGTTTTGGACATGTGTAGTTCATAGATTTTACATTATCTTTCTATTTTATTTAAATCATCAAATAATGATGTAATCGCTGCATCATTATTATGTCATAAATAATTAAATTTATTTAATGTATAAAAATTATAAACAAAATACTATGATATAGGAAATCGTTTTATCTTTACAATGACTATTTATAATCAAAATGTTGACTTGTATAACCCCACATAAAAATTGTTTTCGTAAAACATATTATGTTTGTGTCATTTTCACTTTAACATTAAATAAAAACTAATTTATGTCATTTCCCAACAAAAGTGGATCCATGGGGTCCCAAAGTTGACCCATGGAATGTCATGGTCGGCCATGACACAACCAATGAGTTTGGGACATGTGTCTAGGTCATTTCATATTATTAAAGCATTATTTATACCTTAAACTACACTAATTACCACTAATCGCGATTAAAAACTTAATAAGTTACTATTCACCAAAAAATTATTTTAATCTCATTGAACCACATTTTAATTATTAATGAAAACCATGTATGTCGGATTTTCAAAAATCAATACACATTAGTGGTAAACTTTCATTTAACTGAAAAATCACTTTGCTTGATTACCACTTAGGGGTTTCACTATTCATCAAAAATTGAAGTTTTTCAGAAAATTACCAAATATTCACCCTAAGCTATATTTGATATTCTGAATTCAAAAATGAAGTCTATTTTATAAAATTCAAATCATATAAGTCACATTAATTAATTTAATAATTAATTCCCGCTGCCAGAGCAAAAAGCTTGTTTTTACAAAACAATAAATATCAAAAGATTGACACCATTTTAAGTCTAATTTCAAAGTGAAATTGATTCCAATGACCACCATTGGATAAAATGGTAAAAATATATTCTAATTTCACTTCAAAACCAATTCAAAACATAATCTAATCATATAAATAAATTAGGTTAAAAAGCAGTTTTGATGTAAAATGCAGTATTTTTCACTATTCATTAAAAAAATGAATATTGTCAGAAAAATACCAAAAATTCACACAAGGTAAATTTTGATGTCCCAATCATAAAGAATAAGTTTATTTTGACAAACATAGTTTATAAAATTGTCAAAATATAGATTCAAAAATGGTTTTCCATCAAAAGGCACTAAAACAATCTTTTAAGAATATTAGTGTATTCCATGCATAAGATTGTATTTATTTTTATTTTAAGCCTCTATAACACTATCTTAATCATTAAAAGACATAGATAAAAATATCTATTATTCATTACTTACTTGGGATGTTACATCCTTCAACCCTTTAGAAAATTGCATCCCCGCAATTTATTTACTTATCGAATAAATGGGGGTACTTATCCCTCATTGCATTTTCAGATTCCCATGTTGCCTATTCAATCATGTGGTTTTTACACAAAACCTTTACCTGCTTAATCACCTTATTCCGTAACACTTGCTCCCTGTGGTCAAGAATCTGGACCGGTTGTTCCTCATAAGATAGGTTCTCTTCCAGCTGAACTACCTCTGGACTCAAAACATGAGATGGATCTGGCATATACTTTCTCAACATCGAAATGTGAAAAACACTGTGTACCTGAGATAAACTCGGAGGTAAAGCCACTCGGTATGCAACTGATCCAACTCTTTCCAGAATTTCGTATGGTCCAATAAACCTTGGACTCATCTTTCCTTTCTTACCAAATCTCATCACACTTTTCCAAGGAGAAACCTTGAGAAAAACATGATCACCTACCTCGAAAGATAGATCTTTCCTCCGGTTATCCGCATAACTCTTCTACCTGCTCTGAGCTGTTCTCATGTGTTTCTGAATCAGCTGAACTTTTTCTGCCATCTCTTCTACCAATTCTGGTCCCATCAACTTCCTTTCACCCACTTCATCCCAGAAAGCTGGAGTTCGACACCGCTTCCCATATAATGCCTGAAATGGTGCCATCTGTATACTGGAATGGAAACTGTTATTATATGAAAACTAAACCAAAGAAAGATGTTGGTCCCAACTTCCCTGATAATCCATAGAACAAGCTCGTAGCATATCCTCCAATTTCTGAATTGTTCGTTCTGACTGCCCATCTGATTGAGGATGAAAAGCTGTACTAAAATTTAATTCAGTACCCAACGACTTCTGAAGGCCTTTCCAAAAGTTATAAGTAAACCTGGGATCACGATCCGATACAATGGAGAGAGGAACTCCATGTAACCTAACTATCTCTTTAAGATACAAACGGGAAAGTTGATCAAGAGAGAAAGTATCTCGTATAGCAAGGAAATGAGCAGATTTGGTCAAGCGATCAACAATAACCCAGATTGCATTATTACCTCGAGATGTCTTCGGTAATCCAACAACAAAGTCCATGGATACATTCTCCCATTTCCACTCTGGCACTGGTAAAGGCTGAAGCATCCCTTTCGGTAACTGCCGCTCTGCTTTAACCTGCTGAAAAGTCAAACACTTCACAGTAAAATCAGCAATATCTCTTTTCATTCCATCCCACCAGTAATACTCCCGCAGATCTCTATACATCTTAGTACTGCCCGGATGAACTGAAAACGGAGAACTATGAGCTTCACATAACAACTCTCTCTTCAACTGTGAATCACAAGACACACACAATCTCTTCCCAAATCTCAAAACATAATCATTATCAATGTTGAATTCAGGAAACTTACCTTTCTGAACCAGCTCTACCCTTTTCTGCAACTCACTATCTTGCTTCTGTGCTTGCTTGATTCTATCTGATAGAGATGATCTCACAGATACCTGAAATAAAACAGAAGGACTTCCTGCACCAACAAATTCTATGCCAAAGTTCATCAAATCGTTAACCAAAGGATCACGTTCCAAACGCAACATTGTTAATGAAGCATTACTTTTTCGACTCAAAGCATCAGCCACTTTATTTGCTTTTCCCGGATGGTAATGAATTGTACAATCATAATCCTTGATTAATTCTAGCCATCTCCTTTGTCTCATGTTTAACTCTTTCTGAGTGAATATATACTTTAAACTTTTGTGATCGGTATATATTTCACACTTTACTCCATACAAATGATGCCTCCAAATTTTTAAAGCAAAAAAAACAGCAGCTAATTCCAAATCATGTGTAGGGTAATTTACCTCATGAGTTTTCAACTGTCGTGAAGCATAAGCAATTACCTGATCATTCTGCATTAGGACGCAACCAAGTCCTTTCAATGAAGCATCACTGTATATAACAAACTCACCATTCCTAGAAGGTAGTGCCAAAACGGGAGCATTCACCAATCTTCTTTTCAATTCCTGAAAACAATCATCACATTCTTTTGTCCAGATAAACCTAACACCCTTCCGAGTTAGCTTAGTCATTGGACTAGATAACCGTGAAAAATTTCTAACAAACCTTCGGTAATAGCCCGCCAAACCAAGGAAGCTACGAATATCAGTTACATTTGTGGGTCATGGCCATTATTCCACAACTTTTGTTTTTGCAGGATCAACAGTTATTCCATCTTTAGAAACAATGTGACCAAGGAAAGAAATTTGTTGCAACCAAAACTCACACTTGCTGAATTTCCCATACAGTTTCTTTTCTTTTAAGGTTTGCAAGATAACTCTTAAATGTTTTTCATGCTCCTCTTTACTTTTAGAAAACACCAAAATATCATCAATGAAAACCACCACAAACTTATCCAAGAACTCAAGGAAAATTCTATTCATTAAGTCCTTGAATACAGCAGGTGCATTGGTTAGCCCAAAAGGAATTACTACAAATTCATAATGGCCATATCTCGTACGGAACTCGGTCTTCGGAATATCTGCCTCCTTTACCTTCAGCTGATGGTACCCCGATCTCAAGTCAATCTTTGAAAAAAACTGAGCTCCCTGGAGCTGATACAACTTCATTTGATGGCCTGACATCTGCTGAAGTAGTTGTAAAGGATTTCACCACCCCTTTCTGTTTGTAGTCTAACTGCTTCCCATCACTCAAGCTCCTTGTCGGACACTCGTTTGCATAGTGACCCATCTCATTGCACTTATAACATTTCACTAACTGTAAATCAGATTTGTTCTTACCTTCACCTTGATCCTTTTCAGTGAAATCACGAGCCTTATGTCCCATCTTACCACATCGGTAGCACTTCCCAGAATTCAGAAGACATTCCCCAGCATGCCTTTTGCCACATTTATCACAAACTGGAAACTTAGTTCTCTTACCATCAGACTTTTTTGAAGAATTCTTACCTTTCTCCTGCCACCTCGGTCTCTTCTTCTGCTGGTTGTTATAGAAAACTTGGTCATCGACAAACTCCATTTCCACCTTCTCAGCACATCGAACAATCTTTTCATAACTTTTAAACTCACGAAAAGCTAATGCCCTTCGATACTTTGGATTTAATCCTGAGTAGAAACGATTGATTTTACTATCAAGGTCCCGGATAAAATTTGGAGCATACCTTGCCAATCGAGTGAACCTTTCTTCATAGGCAGCCACTGAGTCTTCTTATTGCCTCAATTCCAAAAATTGCTTTTCCATCCTAAGTCGAACAGCCTTAGGAAAATACTTCTCAAGAAACATACCTTTGAATTCATCCCAGTCAAGAGCATCAATCTCATCGGCGTCCCTGATATTTTTAACCATAGACCACCACTGATCTGCTTCACCCTCCAAACGGTAAATAGCAAGACTAACCTTTTGATTTTCTGAACACCCCATGACATCAAAAATCTTCTCCAGTGCTTTAATCCACCCTTCAGCTAGCACAGGGTCAGATGATCCTCTGAATGATGGTGGATGTTGCCTCATGAAATGTTCCACCACTGACATGTTCCTCTGCGGTTGTTCTAGCTGATCTCGTGCATGGATACCACCGCCATTTATCGCTTGAGTCAACTGCGCCATTACTGCAACAAACTGTTCAGTTCCAATTCCGACCATTTCTGGATGCTGATTCGGAAGGTTATTTCCTTCTGTATGCCTTCTTAGCACTGCTTCCCTGTTTCCTCTGCGGAAAACCATTCTGAACAAACATGTCTTAGATGAAGCAACATGGTAATCTTTAAATGCTATATCATTTCGAAAAAAAAATATTTTTGGATAATCATTTAATAGAATTCTAAATCCTAAAGTTATCTAAACTGACCTTTGATACCAACTATAAGGCCCCAGCCTTAAACCTTACTTAATCTTGAGTTATTACAAGATTACACATTGAGGATCTTTTCGGGTTTAGAGTTTTAGAGAATTAGATCATAAAACTTGCATTACATTCCACATATAAACAAAGTGGTTACATAAAGATAGTATTCTTTATTTCCATCAATGGAAACACATTTAAAATAAAACATGGATTATTTCTTGACACATCCTTGACTCTATCATCTTATCATGTACCTTTCCCTTGACCTGTGAAAAACATTTCAAAAACTTGGGATGAGCATAAAAACTCAGTATGGGTTATAAAAAAAACATGGAAAGGAAACATGAGTTCATATATACATAAGAATGAAATCATACTTTACCCATAAAACATAGTCACTTTAACATACCTCATAAAATCATGAATAAATCATAGAAATCATAAGACATAAAGGTAACTTGAGGCATTAATAACATTCTTACGTAGGGAGTAACCCTCTTGGTTACATTTGGAATACCCATCACAGTATATTCCCTAAAATATCTTCGGAGAAACCTTAACGTTTCACTCCTTCGCGTTACCCAATGCATTGGAGAGCTATAACGGGCTCACCCGCCCTTAGTTTATCACGGAACCACCCGTCTTCATAATAATGCCCAAGAACCATAACATAATCATATCACATAAAACATGCATAAAGGAAACATAACATTTCCACATTTCAATCACGAGATATCAATACAACACATTGATATAATAAAAACATTATGAAAACCATTTCCAATACCAAAGTAAAACATGGTATTTATTTTTCTTTTAAAAAAAAGGTATGGCTTGTAGAGGAAGCCGAAACTCAAATAACGGTTACGACAGCGGAGAAGTCGTTGTCGCCGCATACGTACGACAAAAACATTCCCTTTTGTCGTTTAGTAAACGCTTCGTATAAAAAAGATTCCTTTTGAATAAACGTAAAAGTCAAAGGGGTTTATACACCGTATAAAAGAAAGTTGTGTATAAAATAAAATATGCCTCAACGAAAGGAGATTGAGACGAAGTCCCATACCTCGTATCCGACTTGACCCGACCGTTCTTTAATCTCATGAATAATAAACTTGAGTTAATCTCTACTTGATTATGAATCTTTTTCAAGTTCATTATTCCTTTTATACCATGTTATGAACATCATGTAATCAGTTAAGTTAATAATGTTCATTTTGTCGGTATTTGGTTCTTAAGTCAAAAATAGACTTCTTACACTTACATGTTGTTAATTTGGTCAAAGGTTCATTATATCCAGAATGGTATTCATGATGTAGATATCATATATGTCATATATATCCAGTACATACATGCATTTATAATATTACATAATCATTTAGAGGTAAGAAATGAAATGCACCGTTCATGGAGACGGTAAGCCGTACGTACGCATGAACACTACTTTCATTTCTATTTCGTATTTTATAGAATGGAATCATAATGATATAAAGGTATATTACAATTCCAGTATAATATCATATATAATATCATAGTTCCTTCTTTTATATGTCCCACATATGGTATTTAACGAATCAAATCACTTTGAGGGGGCGGTAGTCCGCACTTCCTAAAATGAAGATGTCGTGTTTACCCATAATGGAAACCATAAAGGTATGACCAAAATGAAAAAAACAGAAGCTTAAGGAAAACATAAACATATTATATATCATATATAAAAATAGTGACATCATAATGGCCACCTTTGAAGGTGTTAAATGAGTATTGAACAATCATCGTTTCGGGAGGCAGAATTTCGCCATCCACGGAAACCGTATGTTCTTTAACCATTTGATGTAGTTTTGTGAGAGTGTAGCTCAAATAAATCTTATAACAACATCCTAGTATATTGAATATGCTGGTGTTGTTACAAAAGAAGTAAATAAAAAGAGTTTAGGGGGTTGGAGAAGCAAAATAAAACAAATGAACATGAGAGAAAGAATTACCTTTAAAAGTGTAACTCCTTTTGATTTGAGCCTAAAGGCTTCCTTTGAAAGGATTCTGCCCAAGGGGAATCCTCTAGGATGAGGATAGGGATGTGGAGAGAGTAAATGGGCAGGGGTTGGACGAGCCAAAGGCTTGAAGAGTGTGTTAAATGAGGTAGAGGTGGGGGCCTTTTATAAGAGGAGAGGAGGGGCACTTTTGGAAAGTAAAGAAATATTACTTTACTTGAAAATGTGTTTCGGTTTTAAAAGGTCCCACATTGATGGAATTCGTGGATAAGGTGATAAGGGTTTGAAATCCACTCATCCAATTGGTTTTGGACATGTGTAGTTCATAGATTTTACATTATATTTCTATTTTATTTAAATCATCAAATAATGATGTCATCGCTGCATCATTATTATGTCATAAATAATTAAATTTATTTAATGTCTAAAAATTATAAACAAACTTCTATGATATAGGAAATCGTTTTAGCTTTCCAATGAATATTTATAATCAAAATTTGGACTTGTATAACCCCACTTAAAAATTGTTTTCGTAAAACATATTATGTTTGTGTCATTTTCACTTTAACATTAAATAAAAAGTAATTTATGTCATTTCCCAACAAAAGTGGATCCATGGGGTCCCCCAGTTGACCCATGGAATGTCATGGTCGTCCATGACACAACCAATGAGGTTGGGACATGTGTCTAGGTCATTTCATATTATTAAAGCATTATTTATACCTTAAACTACACTAATTACCACTAATCGCGATTAAAAACTTAATAAGTTACTATTCACCAAAAAATTATTTTAATCTCATTGAACCACATTTTACTTCTTAATGACAACCATGTATGTCGGATTTTCAAAAATCAATACACATTAGTGGTAAACTTTCATTTAACTGAAAAATCACTTTGCTTGATTAGCACTTAGTGATTTCACTATTCATCAAAAATTGAAGTTTTTAAGAAAATTACCAAAAATTCACCCTAAGCTATATTTGATATTCTGAATTCAAAAATGAAGTCTATTTTACAAAATTGAAATCATATAAGTCACATTAATTAACTTAATAATTAATTCCCGCTGCCAGAGCAAAAAGCGTGTTTTTACAAAACAATAAGTATCAAAAGATTGACACCAGTTTAAGTCTAATTTCAAAGTGAAATTGATTCCAATGACCACCATTGGATAAAATGGTAAAAATATATTCTAATTTCACTTCAAAACCAATTCAAAACATAATCTAATCATATAAATAAATTAGGTTAAAAAGCAGTTTTGATGTAAAATGCAGTATTGTTCACTATTCATTAAAAAAATGAATATTGTCAGAAAAATACCAAAAATTTACACAAGGTAAATTTTGATGTCCCAATCATAAATAATAAGTTTATTTTGACAAACATAGTTTATAAAATTGTCAAAATATAGATTCAAAAATGGTTTGCCATCAAAAGGCACTAAAACAATCTTTTAAGAATATTAGTGTATTCCATGCATAAGATTGTATTTATTTTTATTTTAAGCCTCTATAACACTATATTAATCATTAAAAGACATAGATAAAAATATCTATTATTCATTACTTACTTGGGATGTTACAATGAGTGTGTCTGCTTAGTTTTTAGGAAGTGACACATGTTTTGAACTAAATTGTCAATTTTAAACTGATAACAGACACTTTAAGTTATATCGGGAACATTGTGTATTGGATTGCGGTAAATATGGTTCTTACACATCAAAAATGAATTTTGGATAATTTTCATAAAGTATAAAAACAATATAAATGTAATTTATCATTTTTGAGTATACAAAGTGTGCTTTTAACTAAAATATCAATTTTAAATAAAATGACACACTTAGAGTCCTACCTGTCACACCGTGCATCATATTAGCTTGAAACTAATTTATACACATAAAAAATGAATTATGAATAATTTTAATAAAATATAAAGACAATCAAAATGAATTTTCTTGGTTTTGACTATATCATGTGTCTTTTTACTAAAATGTCAATTTAAATTGAAAATCCTTACTTTGAGTCATACCGGTCACATCATGTGTCAGTTTGTTGGGATACTTATTATTACATAAAAAATTAATTATTAATAGTTTTCCTAAATTATCAAGACATTATTAGTTAAGTTTTTTTAGTTTTTAGTGATTGAAACATGTTTTGAGATAAATTATCAATTTTAAACTAATAAAGGACACTTTGAGTCATATATGGAACACCACATATAATATTGAGGTTCGAAGATTTTTACACATAAAAAATTACTCATGGATCATTTTTATCATGTATCAAAACAATCCAAATGTGTTTTCTTGGTTTTGTATATGTGATGTGTGTTTTGAACTAAAATGTCAATTTTAAATAAAAAGACACACTTGGAGTCATACCTTTCACATCATGTATCGAATTAACATGTGGATGATTCCTATATGTTAAAAATAAATTATAAATCATTTTATTAAAGTATCAAGGAAATATAAATGAAATTATTTTGGTTTTGATTATATAACATATATTTTTTACTAAAATGTTGATTTAAACCAAAAATGAACACTTTGATTCATACCGGTAACATTCTGTGTCATTTTAACATGAAGCTAATTCCTATATGTCAAAACTGACTTATGAATTATTATCCTAAAATATTGAGACAATCTGAGTGATTTTTCCTAGTTTTCATTTAGTGACACATGTTTTTAAGTAAATTTTCAATTTTAAACTAATAAGGGAAAATTTGATTCAAACCAGACACAACATGTATTATATTGAGGTTCAGTTGATTCATACATGTCACAAATAAGTTATGGACCGTTTTCCTAAAATATCAAAACAATATGAACATGTTTTATTATTTTTTAATATGTATATGTGTTTTGAACTAAAATATCAATTTCAAACTGAAAAAATGCACTTTGAATAGTATCGAACACACCGTGTATTAGATTGAGTGCATAATCATTGTACATGAGTGCATCATGAGTGTATCATCCTTCTTCATGAACTCTATAAAAATTAAATAAATACATATCAAATGAAAATGGTAAATAAATTGACTAAAAAAGTAGATAAAATGATGAGAAATTCACTAAATAAGTAGTAGGAAGTCACCCTTTCATGATGTCTGCATGCAATCTAACACCATGTATTATGCCCATTCATTTATAAACAAATAAATTTCCTCTTATGAATATAAGGACTGTCTATATCCCTTATATTACTAGAAAAATATAAATAAATAGAGGATTTATAAATATTTTTAAATTAAATTGTAATTATCATCAGAAATACCTCTTTAGGAATTCTAGTTTGTTGATGGAATATGATATATTTCATAAATTTTCAAACATAATAACCACAATTTTTCTATTAGTTTGTTCTAGTAACTATATAAACATTGAGAAAAATAATTATTTTGTTTCGATATATGTTTTGATAGTAGAATGTTGCATCATATACCCTAATACATTTTTATTTTCAAAAGTCATTAGGCTTTTTGTGCTCATGGAATGTCCTCATACCATGGTTTTTACAATATTTAAACAAAAAACAATCATAATTTATTTTTCATTAAAACATAATAAAAATGTATAACTTGAAGTTTATTTGTAAAATATTATATTTAATGTATTAAAAATTGATAAACATCATCATGTGTGGTCGGTTTGTTGAGTATCCATGAATTAAATCTAGAAAATTAATATTTGGAGTATCCAAATTGATTATAATGATTCACCAATGATTCCAAAGAAAAAAAAGAAATAATTAATTAAATTAATGAAAATAAATTTGATATGATTAAATTATAGATTTTTACCCTTTTTTAACGGGTATTAATAAGAGTTTATCATTTTTATGTTTAATTTCAAACATCGTGGATAGTTTGTCCACTATTCCTTTGTATTACTTTGGTTTCAATAATAATTCTCATGTAGAAGTGATGTGAGGACTAATGAGTCAAAATTATTTTCATAGGGTTTTCCATTCAAATAGTATTGATATATATTCCATTAAAAATTATTAATAGTATTAACTCATAATTAATATAGTGGATCAACTATTGGAAAATCAAATTATCCAAATGCACCTCATTTATAAATTTACAACTAAGACTCATGTCCATTGATGATTCAGGATTTAATTTACATTCTCAAGACCTATATAGTCTACAATGGCCTCTCCATACATCTGTCCTTTAAAATCAATTGCAGTAATATCACCACTTTCTAACATTTTATCCACATGAACCTTTAATGTTAGTAAATGCATAAGCTGAACAAGTAGGGTAAAGGTATTTTGTAAAGATATTTATGATTAGTTGTTTGATCCTTTAGATCATTTTGATTCTACCTTCCATTTCACCCCTTACCTTTGTACATCTGTAATAACATTCATTAGTTTATATCTTGTTTTATTAATTGTTAAAGGCTTTAGATGAAAAATAAATTAGAAATGAATACCTCTTTATTGAAATGTATTTTTACAAGATATAATAGCCATGCTATGAAAGTTCCAATATTTTTCTCAGCTGTGTGAAAATCCATAAAATCAAGTGGAATAGGTATCTCATCACTAATCTCTTGAGATATGTGAATCCCCACTCTCCATGTAACATAATGGAATTTTTTTGTTCTGTATAATATCTCCTTGGATATTTTAGATGGTACCCCTCAAAAAAAGGTGATGGGTGGGTGTTGATTGATATAAATTACAATCATTTTCACCATGTATAATATCAATACAGAAAAGGTATCAATGTCTTATTAATTCACATTTCTTAGAAACAATTATGACAATATTGATTACCTCTTCTGAGACAAATCTTTGAGGGGAATGGCTTACCTCAAAGTAGGTGGGGGGGGGGACGGGGGGGGGGGGGGTGTTCATGAAGCGATTGTTTTTGTGTTTTTTTCTTTTCTTTGATTCATTACTATAACATTTAATAACAACTCTTACTAACAATTATGTTTTTCTTTAATGGAATATAATTTTTATGAAAATATCAAATTTTCTTATCTTTATCCCCCAGTTCATTTCCTTTATCAAAATATGTTTGATGTTACACCCCAAAACCCATACTTATTATTCAAGTATAATTTTATAGCCACTTCAAGACCACTTATAGTATCTATTTATTGGGTACAACTAATGATGATTCTTGTGTCTACATTAGATAAAATATATATATAAATCAGTAATCATCATCATTAATTATATATATTTTCAAAATAAAACAATCCACCACAGCTTAGGGGGGAGAAAGTGACCCAAGGAGTCCCCCCTAACAATAAGTTTAAAATAATTTGGCAAGGATACTGTACAAATAATAAAATTAATGGGATCCCTAGGATCCCCCTTGTTTGTAAAATAATCTACATCAAAGTTACATTTTTTGAAAGTGTGTTTGATCTCCATATTGTGATCAGTAGTCATCCTACACCTCTTAATGAAATATTCTATTTCCCATGGAGGGGTTTCCTTTCCACACAAGAACCCAAACAGAAGTTTATAATCTGATTCCACTTCCCTAATTTTGAAATTATAATGTTTTTAAATCATGATTCCACTATCCATATCCCTATCTTCTGCTCCTATAGAATTACCCTTCCCATAAAAACACTGAAGCTAAAGATAATATCGCCTCTATTTTCATGCACAAAACCTCCTCCCCTCATATCTCCATTATAGAAAGAACCATCTACATTAAGTTTCATCCTAAAATCTAGATTCCCCTAGGAAAAATAAGTAATCATTATTATGTAATACTGATTTAAAGAAAAAACAAATTATTATTATGTCATACTCACACATGCTTCCCATAATTTTTGTGTGTTTTCATATATTATTATCTTTTCTTTATTTACACGTGACTCCATTCATAACAAATGATGTGGGATAAAAGTGGATTTGGATTTATATTCATCAATCTATATATAAAATAGAACATAATTATGTTTTTGTTTCATGTCACGTAAAATTATTAAAGCAGATTTAAAATATGTACCATTTTTTTCAAGTGAAGTGTACACCATCCTTACTCTATGGTAGTGGTACATTGGTTTTTCTGACCTTTTCTTATTTTAAACACTTAGTTGTTGTCTTATAAATAAAAAATTCTTAATCAAAGTGATTAATACATTTATTATCAAGAAATGTATTACGAGTCACTATATACCTTCAAAATATGTCTCATTATGATGACTAATAAATTTATCCCATGATTTTTGGTTTATTAGGTGTGTATGCATCTATGGTGGGAGAAGTTTTATTTTCCCTTTACCATATTTGAGATGATACTTAATAATAATTGTGAGAAAGCCTCTATGAGCATTTCCAATGAGAATTAACACAAATTTTATATGTGAGTGGTATATTATAAATGAAAACTACATGGTATAATGAAGATTAAATCCATATTTCATTATTTTTTTTAGTAAAATTAAGAAATTATATCATAATTTTACCCTAATATATTTCCAAATTAGTGTCTTAAGCCCAATAACAACATTTTTACATGAATATACATCAATCAGTATGTGAATGAAAGTGTTGATCCCAATGTAATTAATGAACATGGCCTTCGGGGGGGTTAAAATTTAGTTTTGTGCATTCTATCCAACCTCAAATTTGATGCATTTTATTACATTAATAATTTTTTCTAAAACCATCATGATACGATGCTCCTATTTTTTTTGGGACATAGGTTGTTCACTGTCTACCATTTTCTTAGCTTCAATATCATCAATATATTAATCCTATGAATTTTTAGCATTGAAATGTGTAAAAGGTTGATGTTACTTTTTATTGGGAGCCCTAACATATTGATAAACCTGTTATTCCTCAGTATTGGGAGCATTAGCATATACATAAGTCATTATTTATAGAATTGGTTGAACATTTAATTTAGATTACATAAATACAGTATTGAACAAATAATAATATGATGTAACATAATGTATATTACATAAAATATATAACCTAATTATTGAACTATCTTTTTTAAAGGTTGAAGGGATTTTACCCCTCTATCGAGTATCCAAATCCCTTGATTATGGTCTCATGTTACATACAATACCCCATATAATTGTCACCACAAATAAATTATCACCATGTCCCAATGAAAGTGTCATCCTCAGTTGAATTGACATCTGAACCTTCAGTGGTTTTGGTCGATAATAGAATAATTGAAAACTTTTAGTTGGTGGGATTTAGAACATAAAAAACTTTTACTTCCTATGATTCCCTTATAAATGGTTTATCTTTGTAACCTTCCTTACTGAAATCCACTTTCTTGAATCCCAATTAATCTATTTTGACATCACTCCTATTATCAACCCACTTGTATTGAAAAATAAGAATTTATAATGTCCTGTAATCCAACTCACATATTTTTTTGTTGATTCCAAAGTATGAATTATTTGCATAAATTAGATTTCTATCCTTGTTACTAGATACATGCATCACTTCAGCCAAAAGTATAACTCTACTATTTTTCATGGTATTTCATTCACCATGTTCATTTTTATAGAACATATAATCATTAATTACATAACTATTATAAGATAATACATGAAAACTTATCCCTATGGATATCCATTTAAGTCGTTCAAAAATTGAACCTGGATTTTTTATTGAATCCTTAAAAGTATGGTCTCAAATTCATCTTATAAACTATTGATTATGTGTATTTGGAATCCATATTTCAACCCTTGATGGATTCAAATGAGTAAGAATTACTTTGTGAGTTTCAATGGGAAAACCTATAAAATATTATGAAAAGAGTAAATGTGGGCCTACTCACCATATTTAATAGTAATTTCGACATCATCTATTCCCAAAATTCATTCTCCCACAAGCTACCTAGTGTGAAGATATTTTGTAAGAACAATGATTTCACATCAAACAGGTAGTTATTATAGAATTAAATGAACTCCTAAATAACATATTACTCTACAATAAAACCTTTTGAATGACTTCTATTTTTGACACACCCTTTCAAAATCTTCATATATAGTTCAATGGGGTACATCCATCCACACTGTATAGGACCACATAGTCAAATCTATCATAATAATTGAACCATCAAGTGAACCATTATATAACAGAATTTTGGAGGGAATAACATCTCATATTTACTATATTATGACAAAAATTTATTTTTCCATAGTTGGAAATTTCCCTGGGTCTATAACGTTTCTATATAGAGCTTTGAAAAAGAAACAGAGCTTGGCTACTGTATGACATAAATTCATGGACAAAATGAAACATAAAGTTATATGAATTATATATTGTATAAAAACATGACATTCATGTGATTTAATACCCTTTAACTTTAAATCAGTCATTGAAATGATATTCTTGATATTTTATGAATACCGATATAGAACCTTTAAATCATTGAAGAAGTTGAAAAACTGATATCTCTCTTGCTTGGAAAGAGTGTAAGTAGTTGAAGGAAGAAAAGTTTATTTTTCATTCTTCATTGGTGACAAATCGTCCTGTATTCTCATATCAATCATGTCCAACATAGACTTAATTATATCCTTTTTCTACACTAGTAGAATGAAGGCCTTTATAGACATCCAAAATCCATCATTAAAGGCCTATAGCAGCCGCCTAGCGTCCTCCAAACGGTGAACGCTTTAGGCCCATCGCAGTTTCCTTTAGCATCCCCCATTTGGCAGACACTATAGATAAAACCAGGTTTACCTATAGTAACTGACATTTGGTGGTCACTATACACCTTCCAATAAAGACCTATAGTGACCACCATATGATTCTCGGTATAGGTTGTTTTGTTTTCTTAAAAAAAATCACAACAACATTAAAAAATACTATATTTTAAAAATAAAAAATATATTTCAAAATACCTAAAAACACAAGAACATAAATCTCTTTGCCTCATCATATTAAATATCCACACCCATCATCAAATAAAACGACATCACAAAATTTAATAAAATAATTGGTACAAAAAAATATTTCAACTAATAATGGAAATGCAATTGAAACCGCATATTTGGTCATTTCGGACAAAGCACACATTCGATTGACTTTCCGTCTGCTCATACACATCATGAATAACAAAAAGACACTTTCCTATGATTTCATGTCATTATGATATTGTTTTCTATGGATATGATTCTTAAACGCATGTTTTGATGTTTTATGACACTAAAAGTGTGCTTTTGGCCATCCTGTGAAAATGAAATCTTAGATTGAAATTACATATGCTAAAACATTTCACAATTTACTATATTGTTGTTTTATTCTGGTTTCACCACATTCTGAGGTTGTTCGAATATTTTTGACCCCCATTCACACCTTTTTAAAATGCGTCAAACCTTTAAAAACCACGTATTCAGTAGTTCTGGGTAGACCACACCTCCAATTGATGTGTTGTCTCCTCTTACACTTCAAAAATAATAATAAGATAAATTTTCTGTGATTTAATGTCATTTTGAGGTTGTTTTCTATATATTTTAATGTCAAATGCATGTTTTGATGTTTTATGACATTAAAAGTTCATTTTTCATCATCCCCAAAAAATGGAATTTCCAATTGAAATACCATCCTTTACTATTTCACATATCACTCTAGAATTGTTTTTGTCTGATTTCAGCGCATTTGGCAGTCATTTTATTGGTTTTGACCCCCCCCATGCTTTTAAAGGGCGTAAAACCTTTAAAAAATGCATATTCGGTCATTCTGGGCAGGCCGAACATCCGATTCATGTTTTGTCTGCTCTTACACAACAAAAATAATAATAAAATGGTATTAGTATGATTTTAGTTCATTATGAGGTCATTTGATATGGAATTGACCGTTAAATGCATGTTTTGGTGTTTTATAACACTAAAGGTGCATTTTTGGTCATCCTGGAAAAATGACATCTCTGATTGATGTTCCGTATGATCGAACCCTTCAAAATTCACTATGCAGTTGTTTTCATCTGATTTCAAGGCATTCAGATGTTGTTTGGTCCATTTTGACCCCCAGTTGCACCTTTTTAAAGGGCATCTAACCTTTAAAAACCACATATTTGACCATTTCAGGAAGGCCAAACATCCAATTGAAATTATGTCTACTCTTACACAACAAAAATAATAATAAAATGGTCTTACTATGATTTCATGTAATTCTGAGGTCGTTCGATATGAAATTGACTCTTAAATGCATGTTTTGGTGTTTTATAACACTAAAAGTGCATTTTCAGTCATCTCCGGAAAACAGTATCTCCGATTAATGTTTCGTCTACTTGAAAAATTAAAAATTCACTCTATGGTTGTTTTATCTTGATTTCATGGCATTCATATGTTGTTTGACTGATTTTGGACCCTGAAAACACCTTTATAAAGGGTGGTCCAACCTTTAAAAACCACATATTCAGTCATTTCAGGAACACTGCGCATCTGATTGACCTTTGTTCTACTCGTACACATACAAAATAATAATAATATGGGTTTCCAATGATTTAAGGTCATTCTGAAGTCATCTGATATGCAATTGACTATTAAATGCACATTTTGGTGTTTTATGACACTAAAAGTGTGTTTTTGATCATCCTAGACAAACACCATCTCAGATTGATGTTATGTTTTCTCAACCAATTAAAAATTCAATGTATGGTTATTTTCGTCTGATTTTATGAAATTTGGAGGTTGTTCGACTGATTTTGACCCTGAGACGCGCCTTTTTAAAGGGCGTCCCACCTTTAAAAACTGCATATTCTATCATTTTGGGAAGACCACACATCTGATTGACGTTTTGTCTACTCGTACACATAAAAAATAACAATAAGATGATTTTCCTATGATTTCAGGTCATTCTGAAGTCATTTGATATGGAATTGACCGTTGAACACACGTTTTGGTGTTTTATAACACTAAAAGTGTGTTTTTAGTTATCCCATAAAAACAGAATCTTGAATTGATGTTCTGTATGCTCGAACAATTTAAAATTCACTATATGGTTTTTATAGTCTGATTTCATGGCATTCAGAGGGCATTCAACTGGTTTTGACCCCCAAACACACCTTTTTAAAGGGCGTCAAACCTTTAAAAACCACATATTCGATAGTTCCGGGTAGACCGCACGTCCAATTGATGTGTCATATTCTCATACACATCAAGAATAATAATAATAGAGTATTTCTTTGATTTTAGGTCCTTTTGAGGTTGCTTAATATGTAATTGATCATTAAACACACATTTTGGTGTTTTATGACACTAAAAGTTTATTTTAGGTCATACCGGGAAAACTATATCTCATATTGATGTTCCATCTACTCAACCAATTCACTAGGAACACTATGGTTGTTTTTGTCTGATTTAACAACATTCGGATGCCATTCAGTTGATTTTCACTCCTAGACACCTTTTTACAGGGCGTAAAACCTTTAAAAACTGCATATTTGGTCATTCCAGGTAGACCGAACGTCAGGTTGATATTATGTATGCTCTTACACAATAAAAATAATAATAAAACGGTCTTCTTATGATTTCAGGTCATTCTGAGGTCATTTGATATGGAATTGACCGTTAAACGCACGTTTTGGTGTTTTATGACACAAAAGTTTTATTCTCAATCATCCCAAGAAAATAACATCTACAATTGATGTTATGTATGCTCGACCAATTAAAAATTTACTCTGCTATTTTTGTAGTCTGATTTCACAACATTTAGACGTCGTTCGACTCATTTTGACCCCCCAGATGCACCTTTTTAAAGGGTGTCAAACCTTTAAAAACTGCATATTTGACCATTCCAGGAAGACCAAAAGTCCGATTGATGTTCTAGCTACTCTTACACAACAAAAATAATAATAAGATGGACTTCCTATGATTTCAGGCCATTCCGAGGTCGTTTGATATGGAATTGACTGTTAAACGCACGTTTTGGTGTTTTATGATACTAAAAGTAATTTTTTGGTCATCCTGGGAATATGACATCTTGAATTTATGTTCTGTCTACTTGATGAATTCATAATTCACCCTATGGTTGTTTTCATATGATTTTATGGCATTCAGACTTCGTTTGGATGATTTTGGTCCCCGAACTCTCCTTTTAAAAGGGCAGTCCAACCTTTAAAAACTGCATATTCGGTCATTTCAGGAACACTACACATCTGATTAACCTTATGGCTAATCGTACACATTAAAAATAATAATAATATGGTTGTATTGTGATTTCAGGTCATTATAAAGTCATTTGATATGGAATTGACCTTTAAACACACATTTAGGTGTTTTATGACACTAGAAGTGCATTTTCGATCATCCCAGACAAATGGCATCTCAGATTTATGTTCTGTCTACTTGAAAAATTTAAAATTCACTCTACGGTTGTTGTTGTATGATTTCATGGAATTTAGAGGTCTTTTTTTCTTCTGATTTTGACCCTCGGACGTGCCTTTTTAAAGGTCATCCAACCTTTAAAAACCGCATTTTCGATAATTTTGGGCAGACCACACATCTGATTGATGTTCCGTCAAACCATACAACTCACGAATAATAATAAGATGGTTTTCATATGATTTTAGGTCATTATGAAGTCATTTGATATGGAATTGACCATTAAATGCACGTTTTGATGTTTTATGACATTAAAAGTGTGTTTTTAATCATCTTAGGAAAACAACATCTTGAATTTATGTTCCGTCTACTTGAATAATTTAAAATTATTTATATGGTTTTTTCGTCTTTTTTCATGGAATTTGATGGTCGTTTCAGCTGATTTTGACCCCCAAATGCATATTTTTAAAGGGCGTCAAACCTTTAAAAACCACATATTTGATAGTTCCTAGTAGAACGCACATCCAATTGACATGTCATCTACTCATACACATAAAGAATAATAATAATATGGTCTTCCTATGATTTCATCTCATTCCTAGATCGTTTGATATGGAATTGACCGTTAAACACACGTTTTGGTGTTTTATGACACTAAAAGTGCATTTTCAGTCATCCTGGGAAAACAAAATCTCATATTGATGTTCCATATGCTCAAATAATTCACTATTAACTCTGCAGTTGTTGTCATCTGATTTCATGACATTCAGATGTCGTTCGGCTGATTTTAACCCCCGGATGCACCTTTTTAAAGGGCGTAAAACCTTTAAAAACCACATATTCGGTCATTATAGTCATACCGAAAATTTTATTGACATTCTGTCAACTATTACACAACAAGAATAATAATAATATGTTCTTTCTATGATTTCAGGTCATTCTGAGGTCATTTGATATGGAATTGACCGTTAAATACATGTTTTGGTGTTTTATGACACTAAAGGTGCGTATTCAGTTATCCTGGGAAACAGAATCTCTGATTGATTTTATTTATACTCGACCCATTCAAAATTTACTATGCAGTTGTTTTCATCTAATTTCATGGCATTTGAACGTCATTCAGCTCATTTTGACCCCCCAGACGCACCTTTTTAAAGGGCGTCCAACCTATAAAAACTGCATATTCAACCATTCTAGGAAGTGAAAACATCCGATTGACATTATGTATACTCTTACACAATAAAAATAATAATAATATAGTATTCCTATGATTTTAGGTCATTCCGAGGTCATTTGATGTGGAATTGACCGTTAAACACACATTTTGGTGTTTTGTGACACTAAAAGTGAATTTTCGGTCATCCCGGGAAAAAGACATCTCTGATTGATGTTCCATCTGCTTGAATGATTCACAATTCACTCTACAGTTGTTGTCATTTGATTTCACATCATTTGAACATCGTTTGGATGATTTTGAACCCTAGATGCACCTTTTTATAGGGTTGTCCGACCTTTGAAGACTGCATATTCGGTCATTTCAGGAACACCACACATCCGATTGACCTTCTGTCTGCTCGTTCACATCACAAATACTAATAAGATGGTTTTTCTGTTATTTCAGGTCATTCATAAGTAATTTTATATGGAATTGGAAATTAAATGCACGTTTTGGTGTTTTGTGACACTAAAAGTGCATTTTCGATCATCCCGGACAAACAAATTCTTGGATTAATGTTCTGTCTACTTGACCATTTTACAATTCACTCTGATTTCATGGAATTTAGAGATCGTTCGACAGATTTTGACCCCCGGATGCACCTTTTTAAAGGGCATCCAACCTTTAAAACCCGCATATTTGGTCATTTTATGCACACCGCAAATCTGATTGATGTTCCATATACTCATACACATCACTGATAATAATAAGATGGATGTCCTATGATTTTAGGTCATTCTAAAATCTTTTGATATGTAATTGATCGTAAAACGCACGTTTTGGTGTTTTATGACACTAAAAGTGTATTTTCAGTCATCCCGGGAAAACATAATCTCAAATTGATGTTCTTTCCGCTCAACCAATTTACAATTAACTACATGGTTATTGTCGTCTGATTTCACAGCATTCAGAGGCCGTTCAGCTAGTTTGGCCCCCAAACACACCTTTTTAAAGGGCGTCAATCCTTTAAAAACCACACATTCAATAGTTTCGAGCAGACCACACATCCAATAGATGTTTCATCTACTCGTACTCATCAAGAATAATAATAATACAGTCTTCTTATGATTTCATGTCATTCTGAGGTTGTTTGATATGGAATTGACTAGTAAACTCACTTTTTGGTGTTTTATGACACTAAAAGTACGTTTTTAGTCATCCCAGGAAAATGAAATCACGGATTGATGTTCCTTCTACTCGATCAATTCAATATTAACTCTACAGTTTTTGTTGTCTAATTTCATGACATTCATACGTCGTTCGGCTGATTTTGACCCATGGACGCACCTTTTTAAAGGGTGTAAAAACATTAAAAATCACATATTCGGTCATTTTGGGCAGACCGAACATTTGGTTGATGTTATGTCTTCTCTTAGACAATAAGAATAAAAATAAAATATTCTTCCTATGATTTCAGGTTATTCTGAGGTCATTTGATATGGAATTGACTGTTAAACACATGTTTTGGTGTTTTATGACACTAAAGGTGCGTTTTCGATCATCTCAAGAAAACGAATTCTATGATTGATGTTCTATATAATCGACCCATTCAAAATTCAATATGTGGTTGTTTTCATCTAATTTCACAGCATTCAGACATCGTTCGACTCATTTTTTCCCCCAGACGCACCATTTTAAAGTACGTGCAACCTTTAAAAACTGTAAATTCAACCATTTTGGAAATATTGAACATTCGATTGATGTTATATCTACTCTTACATATCAAAAATAATAATAATATGGTATTCCTATGATTTCAGGTAATTCTGAGGTCGTTTGATATAGAATTGACCTTTAAACTCATGTTTTGGTGTTTTATGACACTAAAAGTACATTTTCAGTCATCCAAGGAAAATTACAAATTGATGTTTCATCTACTCGTACACATCAAGAATAATTATAATATGGTATTCCTATGATTTTAGGTCATTCTGAGGTTGTTTGATATGAAATTGATCGTTAAACGCACGTTTTGGTGTTTTTTGACATTAAAAGTGCATTTTCGGTCATCCTGGGAAAACAAAATATCAAATTGATATTACATATACTTGAACAATTAAATATTAACTCTACAATTGTTTTTTTTTGATTTCATGACATTTAGACGTTGTTCGGCTGATTTTGACCCCCATACACACTTTTTAAAGGGCGTAAAACCTTTAAAAACCGCATATTTGGTCATTTCAGGCAGACTGAACATCCTATTGAAATTCATTTTGCTCTTACACAAAAATAATAATATTAAAACAGTCTTCCTATGATTTTAAGTCCTTCAAAGGTAGTTTGATATGGAATTGACCGTTAAACACACGTTTTGGTGTTTTATGACACTAAAGGTGCGTTTTCGATCATCTCGGGAAAACAACACCTCTGATTGATGTTATGTATGCTTGAACCATTTATAATTCACTTTTTGGTTGTTGTTGTTTGATTTCATGGAATTCAGACACCGTTCGTCACATTTTTCCCCCCGGACGTACCTTTTTAAAGGGCGTCCAAACTTTAAAAATCGCATATTTGACCATTCTAGGAAGACCGAATGTCTGATTGACATTATGTTTTCCCTTACACTACAATAATAATAATAATAATATGTTATTACTATGATTTAATGTCATTCTGTGGTCGTTTGATATGAAATTTACTGTTAAACGCACATTTTGGTGTTTTACGACACTAAAAGTGCATTTTCGGTCATCTCGGGCAAACAAAATCTCGGATTGATGTTCTTTATACTTGACCATTTCAAAATTTACTATACAGTTTTTTTGTATGATTTTACGGCATTCGGATGTCATTTGGCTGATTTTGACCCCCAGACGTTTCTTTTTAAAGGGCGGTCCAACCTTTAAAAACTGTATATTCGGTCATTTTGGGAACACCACACATCTGATTGACCTTATTTCTGCTCATACACATCAAAAATACTAATAAGATGATTTTCCTATGATTTTAGTTCATTCTAAGGTCGTTTGATATGGAATTGGCTGTTAAATGCACATTTTGGTGTTTTATGACACTAAAAGTGTGTTTTTTATCATCTCAGACCAATGGAATCTCGGATTGATTTTCTGTCTACTCGAATAATTTAGAATTTACTCTACGGTTGTTTTCATCTAATGTCATGGAATTCGGTGGTCATTCGGCTGATTTTGACCCTCAATGCGCCTTTTTAAAGGGCGTTCAACCTTTAAAAACCGCATATTCAGTCGTTTAGGGTAGACTACACATGCAATTGACTTTCCATATGCTTGTAGACATCATGAATAATAATAATATGGTTTTCCTATGATTTCCAGTCATTATGAAGTTTTTTGATTTGGAATTGACTGTTAAATGCACGTTTTGGTGTTTTATGACCCTAAAAGTGTGTTTTCGGTCATCCTGGGAAAATGACATCTTGAATTGATGTTATGTATACTCAACCAATTTAAAATTCACAATATGGTTTTTTTCATTTGATTTCATGGAATTCGGAGGTCGTTCAGCTGGTTTTGACCCCTAAACACACCTTTTTAAAGGGCTATGGACCTTTAAAAACCAAATATTCGATAGTTCTAGGCAGACCACACATCTAATTGACAAGTTTTCTACTCATACATATCAAGAGTAATAATAATATGGTCTTCCTACTATTTTAGGTCATTATGAGGTTGTATGATATGGAATTGACTGTTAAACACACATTTTGGTGTTTTATGACACTAAAAGTGCGTTTTTGGTAATCCCAGGAAAAAGACATCTCATATTGATGTTCCATCCACTCGAACAGTTCAATATTAACTCTAAGGTTTTTTTCATCTGATTTCATGACATTTAGACGTCATTCGACTAATTTTGACCCCCATACGTACCTGTTTAAAGGGTGTAAAACCTTTAAAAACCTTATATTCAGTCATTCTGGGCAGACCAAATGTCTGATTTAAATTCTGTCTCCTCTTACACAACAAGAATAATAATAAAACTTTCTTCGTATGATTTCAGGTCATTCCGAGGTTGTTTGATATAGAATTCACCGTTAAATGCATGTTTTGGTGTTTTATGATACTAAAGGTGCGTTTTCGATCATCTCAGGAAAACAACATATCCAATTGATGTTATGTATGATTGAACCATTAAAAATTCAATCTATGGTAGTTTTTTGTATTATTTCACAGCATTCAGATGTCATTCGACTCATTTTGACCCCTGGACGCACCTTTTTAAACAGCGTCCAACCTTTAAAAACCGTATATTCGACCATTCTAGGAAGTCTGAACATCTGATTGACATTTTTTCTACTCTTACACAACAAAAATAATAATAATATGGTATTACTATGATTTCAGGTCATTCTGAGGTCGTTTTATATGGAATTGACCGTTAAACGCATGTTTTGGTGTTTTATGACACTAAAAGTGCGTTTTTGGTCATCTCCGGAAAATGACATCTCCGGTTAATGTTTTTTCAACTTGAATAATTTAAAATTAACTCTATGGTTGTTGTAGTCTGATTTTATGGCATTCGTACATTGTTTGGATGATTTTGACCCCCGAACACACCTTTCTAAAGGGTGGTCCAACCTTTTAAAACTGTATATTCGGTCGTTTTGTGTAGACCGCATATCCGATTGATGGTCTGTCTACTCGTACACATCACGAATAATAATAAGATGGTTTTATTATGATTTCAGGTCATTATGAATACTTTTGATATGGAATTGATAGTTAAAGGCACATTTTGGTGTTTTATGACACTAAAAGTGCATTTTCAGTCATCTTGGGAAAACAACATCTTAGATTGATGTTCTGTATGCTTGAACAATGTAAAATTCACTCTACGGTTGTGTTAGTATGATTTCACAACATTCAGAATTCGTTTGGGTTGTTTTAAACCCCAGAAACACCTTTTTAATGGGATCAAACCTTTAAAAACCAAATATTCGATCGTTTTGGGCAGACCACTCATCCAATTGATGTTCTGTCTACTCATACACATCACAAATAATAATAATATGTTTTCCCTATGATTTTAGGCCATTATGGAGTCATTTTATATGGAATTGACTAGTAAATGCATGTTTTAGTGTTTCACGACACTAAAAGTGTGTTTTTAGTCATCCAAAAAAAGGAATATCAGATTGATTTTTTTTTCTACACGACTAATTGAGAATTCACTATACAGTTTTTATTGTCTGATTTCATGGCATTTAGAGGTTGTTTAGAAAGTTTTGACCCCTGAACACATCTTTTTAAAGGGATTCAAACCATTAAAACCACATATTCTATAGTTCTGGGTAGACCACATGTCCAATTGATATTTAGTCTACTCTTACACATCAATAATGACAATAAGATGGTCTTCCTATGATTTTAGGTCATTCCTAAGTTGTTTGATATGGAAATGACTGCTAAACGCATGTTTTGGTGTTTTATGACACTAAAAGTGCATTTTCAGTCATCCCAAGAAAACGATATCTCATATTAATGTTCTTGTGTTCTCAAACAACTCACTAATAACTCTAGAGTTGTTTTCGTCTAATTTCACAACATTCAGACATCGTTAGTCTGATTTTAACCTCTAGACGTACCTTTTTAAATGGCATAAAACCATTAAAAATTACATATTCAGTCATTCTAGATAGACTGAACATCCGATTGAAATTACTTCTACTCTTAAATAACAAGAATAATAATAATACGGTCTTCCTATGATTTCAGGTCATTCCGAGGTCATTTGATATGCAATTGTCTGTTAAACGCACATTTTGGTGTTTTATGACACTAAAGGTGCGTATTCGGTCATCTAGGGAAAACAACATCTCTGAATGATTTTCCATATGATTGAATCATTCAAAATTTACTCAATAGTTGTTTCCGGTTGATTTCACGGAATTCGGATGTCGTTCGACTCATTTTGACCCCCCGACACACCTTATTAAATGGGTTCTATCATTTAAAAACCACATATTTGGTCATTCCAAGAGGAAAAAATATCTGATTGACTTCCTGTATGCTCTTAAATAACAAAAATAATAACAATATGGTCTTACAATGATTTCAAGTCATTCTGATGTCGTTTGATATGAAATTGACCATTAAACATGCATTTTGGTGTTTTATGACACTAAAAGTGTGTTTTCGGTCATCCCAGGAAAACAACATCACATATTAATGTTCTGTCTACTCGACCAATTAAAAATTCACTATACAGTTGTTTTCATCTGATTTCATGGCATTAAAAGGTTGTTTGTCTGGTTTTGACCCCCAAACACATCTTTTTAAAGGGCGTCAAACCTTTAAAAACCACATATTTGATAGTTTCGGGTAGACCACACATCCAATTGATGTGTTGTCTACTTGTACACATCAATAATAATAATAATAATAAGATGTTATTTCTATGATTTTAGGTCATTAATAGGTTGTTTGATATGTAATTGACCGTTAAATGCATGTTTTGGTGTTTTGGGACACTAAAAGTACATTTTCAGTTATCTTGGGAAAACAATAACTCAGATTGATGTTCCTTCTACTCGACCACTTCACTACTAACTCTAGTGTTGTATTAATCTAATTTCATGACATTTTGATACCATTTGGATGATTTTGACCCCTAGATGCACCTTTTTAAAGGGTGTAAAATCTTTAAAAATCACACATTCTGTCATTTCAGACAAACCGAGCATCTGATTGATGTTCCGTATACTTTTACACATCAAAAATAATAATAAGACGATATTCCTATGATTTCAGGTCATTTATAGATTTTTTGATATGGAATTGACCATTCAATCCACGTTTTGATGTTTTATGATACTAAAGGTTTGTATTCGGTCATCCCGAGAAAATTGTATCTCCGATTGATGTTTTGTATGCTCAACTCATTCAAAATTCACTCTATGGTTGTTTTTTTCTTATTTCATGGAATCTAGACATCATTCGATTTATTTGGATCCCCGAGCGCACCTTTTTAATGTGCATAAAACCTTTGAAAATCGCATATTAGGTCATTCCGGATAGACTGAACGTCTGATTCACATTCCGTATGCTCTTACACACAATGAATAATTGGGTTGCGTAGTCCCGCATATGAATAATATTAAGATCAGATTCAGGTTGAACATTTTTTACCCATCTAATCTTTTGTCATGATACAATAGGTTATATATTTAAAATTAAACGGGTTTACAAGAAATTCATCCTAATCTGTAAACCCAAATTATTACCTTTTTTAAAAAATAGTTGCCCAATTACAATATTAGGAATTAAACCCAATTCTCTAAGTAAGAAACAATGTATGAAGAATAAGTTAATGTTTGATTCAGGCACACCACACACTATAATGATTGAATAAAAATTTGAAGTTATACAAGAAGAAACACACCTATTGGATGATTCATAGAAAATCTAGATTTCAAAGTCCTACACCTTCAATTCTTTAAAGGGATACCTAAAATGATAGATATAAGTTTTCCACCCTCATTTAAACCCCAAAAATAACCCATCCCTACTCTCAACCTCCACACCCAACATTTAAGGACATGCCATACTTGCAAGAAAATAAATACTGCACTTGATTCCTTAATTTTTTTCTATGTCATCAAAAGTGGAAGGGGTTCCATTTTCAACTCATTAAAACAAGAATAAAAAACAGAAATGAATTGCGAAACAAAAACAAGAAGAATCATTTACCAATAGATCAACTCACACAACTTGTTCAGGAACTTTGGGTGCATTTTCACAAGCCAGAAGAAGTAATCGGTGTGGACAGAACCCCTGAAGATCCCATAGTTTTTCTCTGTATGCATAAAATAAGAAATGAATAAATTATAATAATGAAATAGGGAATTCTATATATGGTATAAACTATTATAAATAAAATAAACTTCATATAATGACAACTGCATATACTAATTTGCAACTAAAACCATGGTGCAAGGAAAAATGCTTCAAAATAAGACCAAATAATTGGATCATTAGAGATACCCTGAAACTTCATGAAACACAGTCTTGTAGGATTATGTTCTATTATGGAACATAAAAATATATAAAATTAAACAAATAAATAATGTAACACGAAAACTAAAAAAATTCAATGAAGAGAGTAAAGTTTATGCCAATTTTTTTAAAAAACATCATAACCTATAGGCTATGTCTGGGTTCACATGAAAACCATTCAGTTTCCATTAATATTAATTTTCTCACTTAATAAAAAATATGTATAAGATCCTAAAGAGGCTATAGTTAAAATACTATAAGAATGATGTGTTAGGACATGTATTATAGGTTTGGATAAATTAAAATTCAAAGAAAAGGTTCTAAAAAACAAGCATTGAGATAAAACTATTGTTTCAACTCATGCTCTCATTTTTTCCTAAAAAGCATGACACCATTTATTTTTATATAACTTCATTGAAAAAATTGATCATGATACAGGAGATGGATAAATTTCACCACCTCAAAAACATATTATTTAAAAAGGAAAATAATCACTCTGACAATGAAGTAAAAAACCTATAATTTGGTAAACCACTACCATAACCAAAACATTAGCTAAGGGAGGGAGGGAGAGATGAAATTTATTGAGTTTGGAATAATAAATAGAGGGTTACACAATGATTTATATACATAAATTCATACAGTGTCCCTCAAATTTAAATATATTCTCATTGCTAGTAAAGGCCTTTAAAATGAAAAAGAATTATATGAGAAAGAACATTCTTGAGAAGTATTATATAGGAAGAATACATAAAATTAACACATAACAAATAATGATTAACCTTTCTAAGCATGAAAACAAGAAATACATCTTCAGTAACCTTGTTCTCTGGAAATGTTCTTTTATCCTTAAATACTTTACCATTATGAATCAACAATTGTTGCCCACAAGGATAATTGTCTTTTTATTGTACATTTTCAATATTTTTCTTAATTTCCATAATTTAAATAAGAAACATTGAATTAACCACTTTATAATAATCATTAAATAATCCATCATGCATTAAAATTTTCTTTAAGCATACTATATTAGATATATGAATTCAAAAGATGGCATGAAAGGAAAAATGTAGCACACAGATTTAGATAAGCAATGATGGTAAACATATGCTTAAACTAACTAGTAAAGGTCATACACAAAACATCACATCCAGAACAATTAACTCAAAATGATCCATTAAAAAAATGTGAAACATTAAAATATGACTAAATAATCATTTTCAAGATGCTTGGGAAAGGATTTCATATAAATGTTTTCAATGTTTAAAATTGTAAAATACTAAATCAATGAACAACTCACCTAGTGACTGAAGGTAAAATAAAATGCTTAATTATATTAAAGAAAGTACAAATCATGTATGTGATATAGTATGAAAGGCCAAATCATGTATTTGATAAAACTAAATCTCAATTCATACACCTTACACAAATATAAAATGCTATACTATCAGCAAAAAATAAAATACATTAGATGATTATGAGAGTATAGAGAGATATTGGAATTGTGAAAAGATGAAGTATCCATGTAATAATCACCTAATGTTCAAATTGAATTCATAATATTGAACTAGAATTTGAAAAAATAACTTGGAGGGGACTCACCACGAATAAAGGGGCTGACAGGATTGGGGATGTGCAAGAAGGGGCTCAACTATGTGGGATAGATGGGGGTGGGAGGATTTGATGGTGGGGATTGACAAAGGATGGTATGGCTTGACAATGGGAGCTCGATGGGGGTAGGAGGGCTCAAGGGAGAAAGGGAATGGTGACAGGTCATGACCGTGGCAGAAGGGCTCGACGGGGGGGGGGGGGGGGGGGGATCAATGGAGGTGGTAGGGATTGATGGTGGGGCTTGGTGTGGATTGGGCTATTCGACGATGACAGTACGAGGGATGACACAATGTAGAGGTAGGGTTGCGAGAGGGTGAACAGAATTGGGTTGCGTGAGGAGGAGGGTCACCGGGGGGAGGGTCGCGTGAGGAGAAAAATTTAGGGTGGGGGGTTAAATTATACAGTGATCGCCATTTGGCGGTCGCTAATGTACTCAATAGCGACCACCAAATGGTGGTCACCCGAATCACCCCCTACAAATACTAAATTTTCTAGTAGTTCTTGGTGAATTTAGTAACGTTCCAATGAAACTATCACATACATTTTTTCTACATGTATAATATCAATAAAATTCATGACATACAACAATTCTAGTATGACAATTCAAAAAAACTAATCTATTTTTTTCAATCAGTTTTGAAAGGTTTTTCAAAAAAGGTTTACCTAAATCAAAATCCATATCTTTTAATTTATCAAATAGTTGATCACCTGTTAGTAGATATGGTGTTGCAAATTACTTTGAAATCCCATCTAATGATGTCATAAAAGATCAGTACTTATTTTACTGAGGTAGAAAACTATGATGTCCTAGAAACACAATCTTCGATGAATATTTCAAACTAATTGATTGTGTACCTTGTTCAAAAATGGAACACCCTTGAGTTATTTTAATGTTATATCCTGATAAGTTTCTATAATTAAGAAATTCATTTACCATCACATAAAACATAACTCTCAATGTGAAATATTCATTTTTGTAAGCATCATACAATGTAACATCTGAATCCCACAATAATTTTAAATCTTCGATCAATAGATTCAAATAATAATAAATATTATTATCACTATTAGAAAATTTCTCTATACCCACAGTTTCAAACCATGTGTATAGTCCATGAAACCGTGGGTATAGTCTATACCCACAGTTTTATGAACCGTGGGATACCGAGGCATCGATATTTCCCTATACCCACAGTTTTCACAAAACTGTGGGTATAACTAGGGGAAATTTCATAATTCACATGGTTTAAGTAAACCATGGGTATATATCTATTCCCAAAGTTCTGAAAACCATGGGAATATATTTTTTTAAAAATCTAATATACCCACGGTTTAATGAATCATGGGTATAGATGCTTCTCGAACTAGCATAATACCTATATTTTAATAAAACCACAGGTATATATTCCAACAGTTATACAAAATGTGGGAATAGATTTTCACATAAATCTAATATACCCATGATTCAATGAACCATGGGTACAGATATTTCTCCCAAATGTAGCAGTGACTGCCGGTCTTCTTGCTTCTTCCTAATTTCAGCTACTACATGCCTTCCTGCTTTCTACTTCCTACTATCTTTCACATCTAATACAGACCATAATTGAAGTAGTTACACACAATACCGACTAGGAATAATCAAAGAACACCCTAAAATACACGAATAACCAAAATAGAAACATTACAAACCAGATGAAGTAGGATGTAGTTACAAACTATAAAAATAATACAAACCAGAATAGAATAAAAATAAATTACAAAAACAATACAGACCAAAATAGAATATAAACCAGTTACAAAACAAAATTTATCATCAGACCAGGAAGAATCAAATAACACCCCATACACATCCAATACTAAACTTTCATTCTAGATGGATAATATATAATTTAACTAGATGAACTCATGACATTTTTACCACCTGAAGATTTATCTTGAAGTACTCACTGTGAGTTTGTATAAATTTTATAAATTTCCAAATAGGTAATATGTTCAAAGTGGAAAAAATATTGATGTTCGAGTGGTAGTATAAATTTGAAGCTAAATTATCATATGCAGTAGATATGTTTCTACCAAAAAAGGGTAGATATTAGAGTTTGAGTATAATGTAACCTAAAAAAACATTTTGTGACAAAATTAATTATAATTTAAAAAACTATAATTCAAAAAAAATGTTGCACAATGTTACTAGAAAGATTAGAGATATTTTAATTGGATGGAGAAGATTTTTTTGAAAGAAGTATTTAGAAGTTACATTTTTTTTAGAAATAGTTAATTAAATGAGGGCACTTGATAGAGGTATAAGTTGAATAATCATTATAGGTGATAGAATGTGTTTTAATGTTATATTTAGTATATATATTCAATTAAAAGGACGAAAAAAACAAACATAATGACTCCATCCAATAGACAATTCCATGAAGTTTTACTAGGATGTGTTTTTTAACACATGGAGTATGTTCCAAAGTATGATTCACTTATTGAAATATTAAAATATCATTGGTAGAAGTGTATTTTATATAGAATTAAAATAGGGAAGATAATTAGTCATAGAAATAGTTGATAATCACTCGATAAAGAATCAGTACACTAGACACACATATACCAGATAGATTTTTTAAGAAGTTTTACATAAATTTTTAAATTCCATAAAAATTATGATTTGATGATGAGATGATATATCATTAATTTTTTTCTATATGAGATAAGTAATATTTATCAATTTCATTAATTGTGAGGTTAAGGATGTTCTAAAAAGGTTCTAGTTTTGGAGTTTTCAGGAAACATCAAGAATATTATATAATTATTGAGAACCATTCAGTGAATTGATTTGAGAGGGAAAATGAAATTAAGTTCCTTAATTTCTCTCCCATGAGTGCACCTATAAAAATGGAATAAGTACGATATAGGTTGAAGTACTGTTTACACATGTCAGAAAGTTGAAGTGTTATAGAAAATGTATTAGACACAGATACCAAATTAAGATCCAAAAGCTAGAGTTTTGATCAATGTGTATCTAAAATAAATTAATCAAAGAAGAAAGGTTATTGGTAATATTAAACATAAATAGGATTCAGTTATGAAACACCAAAAAAAGAGTCAGTTCAAAGACATCATACATAGGTTTTAGTCAAAGATACTAGACAATGACTGCATTGGGTAGATATTATGAGAAGGTTGAGAGGTGAAATATTTTAATTAATTGGATGGAGATAAAATATCATGTGTAGGTAGTGAGGAAAAGAATATTAAGAATACAATATGGAGTTATATGGAATACCAAATAAACATATCAGGTAGATAAATTCTGGATAAACTTTTCATGAGTCATGCATAAAAGTTTTCTATTTTGTTTTGGATTGGGAATATATTGAAAAATTTGGTAACTAATGAGAGTTATTATAATCACTAAAAATAATGAGACTTAGTATAATATTACCTATTAGAATATGGAATAAATCTAATGAGAGATGAATCATTATATTAACTCTTCTAATATAATGAATTTTCCTGGACCAACTAGATATTCCATGGAAAATATGTTGTCACCCACACTGGGGGAAAACCATTTAAATATTTAATGCCTTGGTTTAATTAATTATAATTTCATGATGGTGTAGATATTTTACAAGGTTAATAAGGATAATAAGTCTAACAATTTACAAGGGTTAATTTCTATAGAATTAAAATTGTAAAAGTTCACCATTAATTAAACCCCCCTCTCAATGGTTATCATGGTAATTGGATGAGCGTTCTCAGTGTTTGAACCTCTTAAGGAATTATTTTTTACATGTAACGTAGCTTTGATATATGTTTATGTGCTCGGGTGGATGGTCAAGTAAAGTTTATTGAACCTATAGGGGAATTCGCTATTTGTGAAACACCATGGGGAGAAGCAAAATATAGTGGAACATGTGGTGGAAGGGGAAATGATCAAGTCTAGTTCTTGTAACATTTTGAAAGCTATAGGGGGATACCATCTAGATGGTGAGGGGCCACTAGTAAGCCATTGTCCAAAACATAACCCCTATATGGGTTTTTGGACTCACTAGCCTATAGTTGGATAGTGAGGCCAAGTTGTTAGCCAGTGGAGTCCTATGTATCTCTTTTTAACAAGGAAGTTGAGAATGATCATTACTTTACACCATTAAGATGAAAACCTCCTTCTAGTTGGGATAATTATACACACATAGTATAGATTAAAAATTAGTATGATAGTAAATAAGGACAATCATGTAGACTATTTCTCAATCCCCATTCAAAGGAGATGGTCCAGGTAGAGGTATCTCAAGGGAACCTCAACATTGTAAAGTCCTTAATTGCATTGATGGAAACCATGGAGGAGAAACACACTACCCTATATCCCAAAAGAAACACATACCTTGAATGGTTGGATGACAATACCCACCTTCCAACTTATGTAACCTAATATTATCTAAACATAAATAGGAAAACCTAGCACTAACCAAAGTATGATAACAAAAAAGAGAAGAACTTGTATTACAAATTGTAAGAAAATCAATTAATCCAACATGAATGTCCGAGATTGCATAACCATCTACATTGCCTAATACTAACTACAAGAACATGAAAACAACTAATTATGAACCTTTATTAAAAATTATGAAAAGAATGAATTATGATAAAATCCAATACCGAACTTGCATAACTAATGAAAACTGCAAGAAAGTGTGATAAAAACCAAAACTGAACCTACATTACAAATGAAAATTGTATTACAAAAATATAACCGACATTAAATTCTTATTAAAAGTGATATAATTTTCAAAATTATGATAACAAAATAGAGATTAACTAATGTTACAAGCTACAAGAACAATAATTAATGTGAGCATGAAAGTCCAAAATTACATACCAATCTTCACTGCCTCTTTATAATTTATAGAACATGAAATTAAATATATAATAATTATTACGAGATAGAAGATCAATATAATCATTAAAAATATAATAGAAAATTTAAAAGAGAAATAAAAATAAATTATTTTACTTGTAGATGGATTACTATATGATTACAGACAATTTGATACCATATTTCAGAAAAACAATAACAAGTAGATTGAAAATACTCTTTGGATCCTTGTAAAAATAATCAATTAATTATGGAATTCATTATCAATATCCCATGAAAATGATAATACAATAATTACAGCAAAGAAAAATATAAGAAAAAGGTTATAAAAAACCTGGATGATGAAGGTATGGGAACATAAAATTTGGAACTCATCACTCATCTAAATCACCATTGATTGTTTAGTTCAAGAAATCCTCTATAATTATTCAAAACATGAAAAAAAATTAATATTACTTCACATTTATTTCTTTGTAAAAAAATGTGTATTTCATATTTCATATACAGAAGACACATGTTCCATATTGTATATATTTAGTATTTGTATTCCATATTGCATATATTCAGAATAAAAATTACATATTTCATATTCTATCCATTCCAAACAAAAAGAACGAACATTCCATATATTTATAATAAAAAATGAATAATTTTTATTATTAAGAGAACATATGTTTCATATACTCATAGCAAGCATAATACATATGTCATATGAGAAAAAGAATGCATATTTCATATTAGAAATGGAATTCATAACACATATATTCATATTTCATGCTAACAAAAAATGTATATTGAATTAATTAATGTTTCAATTTCCCCCATTTATTAGACCAGGAACAATAAAAAACACCACATACACATCCAATATTGAACTTTAATTACTAATGAAAACTATAATAAAGTGTGTTAAAAACCAAAACTGAACCTATATTACAATTGAAAGTTTTCATACCAAAACATAACTGACATTAAATTCTAGAGCATATACTTTGGTTAGTGCTAGTTTTTCCTATTTATGTTTACACGAACTAATTAATGCATGACTTATAAGGTCAATCCAATATAACCCCTCTTCTTTGACAATGCGAAGACACCATGAATGAAGGGGATACACTATTCATGTCTGTATAGAGCCCATGGAGCTAAGTAAATAAATAAACCTTATAAATCATCTCAAATAAGAAATTAGAATAAGAATTATAATTTCATTAGAAGATATATTATTTTTGGTAATCAATGACATATGGAAAGGTGATGAAACATCAGTAGTGGTAAAGGAGAAAGTAAGAAAACAATATATATAACAAGGTAAATGCAATTTTAGAATGAAGAGAAATTTGTTAAATTGGGAAATCGATTCATGGATCTGAGAGAAGAGAAGGTTAAATGTATAAGGAGTGTTATATAAACACATGTGATTATCTATATACAATAACTCTCATGAAAAGAGATAAAACATATATGAAAGATAAAGGTTAAATGAGGCCCCTATTGCATGAAAATAGAAATAAAGATAAAAAAAGAGTCAAAAAAAATTAAATAAATCTAGTGTCCAACATGGCGGTGAGGGTGAAGGTTGGGAGTGGGGGGGGGGGGGGTTGGTTGGGAGGAGTAGGGATAGGTTGGGAGGGGGGTGAATGTTGGGAGTGGGGGGGGGGCATGTTGGGAGGGAGGGGTGAAACAAGTTGGGAGGGGGAGGGGTGTGCATGTTGGGAGCGAGGGGGGGTTTCATGTTGGGAGTGAGGGGGGAGGGGTTCAGTTTGGTAGGGAGGGGGGAAATAGATTGTGAGGGGGAGGGGTGTGCAGGTTAGTGGGGGTGTATGTTGGGAGTGAGGGGGGGAGTTTGGGAGGGAGGGGGGCTATGCGGGTTGGGAGGGAGGGGGTGTTTAGGTTGGGAGGGGGATGCATGTTGAGAGTGAGGGGGGGTGAAGGTTGGGAGGGAAGGGGGAAACGAGTTTGTAGGGGGGTGTAGGTTGGATGGGGGAACAAGTTGGGATGAGGGTGTAGGTTGGGAGGGAGAGGGGTAACCATTTGGGAGGGGGTGCATGTTGGGAGGGGGAGGGGTTGTGCAGGTTGGGAGGGAGGGGGAAATAGTTTTGGAGGGGGGTGAAGGTTGGGAGGGGGAACATGTTGGAAGGGGGGTTAAAGTTTGGAGGGAGGGGTTACTATATCAAACCCTTAAAAAATTTGGCATCTATACCCAGGGTCCATCACAAGTCAAAGATCCAAGCCCATTGGTAGCATCAATCCAAGTCCCAAACATTCCTCTAACCTACACTTGGGTCTGATCTCACATATCTAAAGGGAGACTCATAGCCTATCACCTAGAGGAAAAAACCTCCCATCATATCTCATCCAGAACTATATGAATCTTCTTACTCAAAATTCTTTCCAATATCACACACCACCCTAAAGTGGAAGTTCATACCCCACATGACACAGTCATCCATATTTTTCATTAACTCAGGGCCCAATCCCTCTCTCACATGCTCACTAGCCCTAGGATAATGCACCTTGGATACATGCATCTCATATAGATTCCCAAAACCATCAATTGAATATCATCATCCCAACATCACTCTCTCCCCATGGAAACATAGTTTCTAGTTAATATAGAAAAATCAAGTGCTTAAAATCACTTTCCCCAAGCATAGGAGGTCAAACTCCACCCTATCTCTTCTCACAGTCCACTCATAGTTCATATCCATTTAACCTAAACCTATGGAACATTAATATATAAGGCAAATCATGCATGATCACATATGTGTCTTTGTATTAAATGGACAACCTACCTCTATCAAGGAGTTACAACCATCTCCAAGATCTATCAATCCTTGGTCCAGCCCATCCATGGCCCATCAAAGAACGGACCTCCACCAGAGGTCATACCTTACTTCACATGACATAAATAATTAATTATAAATTATTTTAATTAATTAAACCTATGGAACATTAATATATAAGGAAAATCATGCATGATCACATATGTGTCTTTGTATTAAATGGACAACCTACCTCTATCAATGAGTTACAACCATCTCCAAGATCTATCAATCCTTGGTCCAGCCCATCCATGGCCCATCAAAGAACGGACCTCCACCAGAGGTCATATCTTGATTCACATGACATAAATAATTAATTATAAATTATTTTAATTAATTATTTAATTTAAAACAACATGTAATAATCACCAAACAACTCACAAAGTACCATTTCACCACCGAGACCTCGACTGATCACACCAAAGGGTTCAAAACACACCCCAAAACCAACTTGGGAAAAATACCTAACCAAAAAAACTCAATCATTGAATGAATTAGTTTAATTTAAGACCAAATTCTTAAAAAATTCACAATTTTGACATACCTCACCAAAACAAACAATGATTTCATGTAGACATCATCCTAAGATGTCTTCTAAGTAGGGTACATGAAACTACTTTCATTTTGGTCGATTCTACAATGATCTGGTGGAATTGATATTGAATACCTAAATAAAACAAAGTCAAATTAGAGGATAGTTAATAGAGGTTTAAACATAGAATATGAATAGAAAAAAAATACCTGATATCACTATTGAAACACACCAACCGCCCATCATTTCTCTGGTGCTTCCTGAAACCCCCCAAGTCACCTCCTGGTCCATAAAACCCACCCAATACACACCCTTATAAAACTCCATAAATATACTTTTACATGGTGATAAAGATTTAAAATTTACATGATTTCTGAATCAAGCACTCAAACAAGTGAAAAAACAATATTCATAACAATATTAAAACAAATCTATAACATTGTTTTTATTTACTATAACTAAATATAAATTAACCATTCTCATTCATACAGTAATTCATTACAAGTTATTAAAGTACACACATAAGTCTCCCTGATAAGTCAAAAATGGAGGGGATTAACATCACCCCCATAAACAACATCCCCATCCCCATCCCCATGCCCATCATCAGCATCACCATCATCATCATCACCAACATTGTCAGCAGCCTCATCACCAGCAGCAGCATCAACAACATCCTCACCACCAATAGCTCTATCACCACCACCTTCATCGCCACTATGACTTACATTGGAATCACCAAATGCATCATTTAAAGAGATAATTGATTCTATATATTATTAAAAAGTAGAAACAACCTCTGATGGAAGTGACTGACTGAAAACTGACATAACTTTCATGAAATGCTCTGTCATCAGCTTACTTCTTTCATGCTCTGCTAAATCTATTTTATTTTCCTCAACTGATTCAACATGATAGATTTCCATCTCATAGGTCTGAGAGGATTGAGAAGAGCCCGATGATGAACAATACCTAGAGGGGACAATGTTTTTCCCCGGTCGACATGATACTCTCCACGAGTGCTCCTCACATAAAACCTAACTTAAATGATCATGTGGATTGAAGTTGCCATATTCCTTAGCATCAAGGGCCTCCAAGGTAGACTGTTTAAATTATAAATATATTAAATTATGAATTTCATATAAATATTTAAAAAATAAATAAAAAACCATACAATTTTATCTTGTGTCTGTGCATTTACTGCACTTCCATACTTTTTCTTTCTACTAGAGAAAAATAATTTAGCACAAGGTACAAGACCTTCGATTACCAATACAACTTGCTGTAAATGATAAATGAAAAAATATAGATTATAACCATATATGAGAAATGTTAAAATATTTCCTATGTCTATAGAATAATATTTTTATTAGAACATCCTGTATAACATTACAATACCTAGTTAAAGTACCTGATGCTTCTCATGGCTGGGCATTGTAGTTCACCCCAATGTGTGAAAATATGTAATTGAATATTTATTCTTTGTGTTTTACTCTGAAACTTCCTAAAAAAATCCAATACAAGTAATAAGAATTAAATTTTATATGAAAAACATTATATATTGAGATTACCTTAAACTCAACAGTCTTCCAATGTGAAATCATTTCTTCATATTGACTTTTTGGACAGTCGGGGAATGTGGGTACAACATCTAAGTCAGTACCAACCCTTAACTTCCAACCATAATAAAAATCATGCTTTTATAAGAATCATAACTCCCCAATATCCATCAACCTTTTAGTCTTATCAGATTCTCCATCAGGAAAGTTAAACTGAATCTGCAATGAACATGTTATTTCATTTAAATAAAACAATAATTTAGATATGAATTTATAAAATTTTCTTACCCATATTTTCTCCCCTGATTTGTCCTTGATCTATTTACTTATATGTATCCATGACACTGGTTCCACTGAAATGATATCGTGATACTTGGCCAAAGTGACCATGAAACTTCTACACTACATTTCATTTGGATCTACCATCTGATTTTGTGGATTGTAATCCACCATTAGATGTGTTTAGTGATTCCAAACTTCCTTCATCCAATTATTCCCACATCACCTAGCAGAAGATCCCACTGAATAAAAAAATAGGGGGGGATAAGAATTAAGTCACGGTAGAACATGATAAAAATAAAGTGATATAATTTGAAATAGTTATAAAAAACCCATCTGTAGGCTGATCAATAGACCGTGATGGATGTTTGGGTTGTCCTGACTCAGCAAACTTTAAAGGAAGTGTCTATTCTAGGGCATGCTCTGGGTGGCCTTCATGAATTGGAGTGGAAGCCGATGGAACAAACTCATCAGATTCTGGATGGATGGTAATGATTGGAGGTGATGTAGTCATGGAAGAATATGGGTAGTAGGATGAGGGATACATCATCAGATATAGACATGGTAAAGGTAGAAACATCTTTGGAGGTAGTGTAGTCATCGTATGGAAAGAAGAGGAAAAATGAGATGATGAGTGCATTAGTGGGATCATCCCTGAAGGTAGAAAAGACATGGAATTTGAATAAGAGGGTATCTAAGATGATGATAGAGGCATGGATAAAAAAATACTTAGAGACTCAAGCGGAGGATGGAAAGGTGTGGTGGAAGGGGTGTCCACTGGTGGGTCAGTGTGGGAACATGTATGATGGGTGTTCCATCTAGGTCTAGGAGAATCCCCACTCATACCCATGATAATAAGATTATGAGTCAAATCTGGTGGAACTTAATGTACCTAAAAAATTGATAAATAATTTTAACATGAAATTATATGTAATGAACAAGAAAAATATTAAAATTATTATACTCACTAATGGAAGTAAAGGAGGAAACACATGCTCGTGTCTCGGTCGATTGAGATCAAATAGTAACTTCCTTCAACCTTCTATAGTTTTTGGAATAATATACATAAGAATGAAATGTAAATTTTTTAGAAATAGTTTTTACCAATCATAAATACAAATTATATCTATCAGCAATTCATGAGTGGAATCAATTTGAATTATTTTAATTACTAATTATACAAATTATTACAAGGAAATGAATAACACATTTTTTAAAATTACATTACCAAGTTATCCATTTTAAAAAAAGATTTAAACCAAGTTTTATACATTGAAATAAATCTGATTTAATGAAACGACACCCGAAAATACAAAAACCAAACATATCATTCCAAACTGAAACATAATTAAGGTAATTACAGTAATAACAACCTGATAAACTCATGTCAATGTAAACTGAATGAACAATGAACATATATGGTGGATTCTATATATTAACAACCACTACTTCAGTTTCAACATCAACTCTCACAATGGGACAATTTGATTCATCAAATGAAATATTTTGGGCATCACCAATAGGGGTGTTAATGGAGGAAATTTCATCACCAGCATCATGAAAAATATGTCTTGCTATTACGTCATTAATGACACCATAATCCGGTCACATATGATATTTCACAAAAAAAACTTGTTTAACCATTGATGAAAAAATGTATGGTTTATAGGTATGCCAAAATTGACTCATGTCTATGAATCTGAATCCACGATCATCAATAAATCTATCCTATCATCTCATTGAATCAAAACATTTACATTTCATCATAGTGAATCTACCTTGAGAGTAGTAATCCAATAACAATATTTTATCAACAATTCCATAAGAATACACATCTTCATATCGAGGCCGACTATCTAATACACTGGCATAAAAATCCATTGTAGCAGTTAACATAACCCCATCATGTCATGTTCTCATTTTCACTACTCGATTAGTTTTAAAAAATTTATACCCATTGATTATTAAAGATTTTCATTCACAAACCAAAGAATTAGGACCAAAATCCAAAGATCTTAATTCTTGAGAAACAAAGTCAACATGTAAAATCAACACCTAAAATATATATCTATAATATAATTAAATGGATATCTATATTTTAAGCTAATTAAAGTAATGGTAAAACCTTTGATTTCAACCAAGCATGAAACTCTAGGCTATGCAAAGCCTCTCTCCTTATCAAAGGAAATGATCAATGAACTCTACTTATAATTTGTTTATGTTCCCTAAATAAAATTATAATAAAAGAGTAAATTATATTTGAAATTTCATAATATGATATAACATAAAAATATCCAAATTACTTACTTGATATAGTCATCGAACAAACCACAATTAAAAAAGACTGTGCGATGTGCCATCTCCTTCTCTTCTAGTTTCAATATAGCCAACATATAAGACCCAAAAATTCCTCTTCTTTGGAAAAGATATGGAAATGAGGGCTCAATTTCCCCATATTGGTCATCTTCATTTCTCTTTGGTCGGTTATGGCTTGTGGTCACATTAGAAAAATACATTGAACAAAAATCTATACATTCTTAAGCCAGAAAACCCCTCACAATTGAACCGTTGGGATAATTCTTATTTCAGATATATGATTTCATTATTCACATAATTATTTCAGCAGGATACATCCACTGAAAAGTAAATGGTCCCCCAAAAAGTGTTTCAGTTGAAAGATGAACTGTTAAATGTAACATTAAAGTAAAAAAGGATGGAGGAATTTTTTTCCATCTCATGTTAAATTAATGGCCCCTCTTGCGTCATTTTTATAAAGAATGAATTGGATAAAATTTTAGCAAAAATTCCTCTAAAAAATGGAACAAGTGAATCGCTATCACCCTTACATTATTGGATAGAAAATGCCAAATTGCTATTAGAATCAATTCATGAAGTAGGATGTGAAAATCATGAGTTTTTAGGGATTTTAGTTTCACATCGCTTCTGTTGACCCATTTAGATATGTTTCTTGAATAGCCATCAGGAACCTCGATATTATTAAATACTTCTAGAAATTGATCTTTCTTTGACGGTGTCATCACATAATAAGAACAAGGAAGTTTCTATTTGTTTTCACCGATACACATAGGATACAATTCTAGTTCAATACCCCAATCCAACAAGTCCCGATGATATTGGAAGTCATATTTGGTCTTCCCCTTGATATTCAGAAGAATTTCAAGAAACATTTCACATATATTTTTATCAATATGCATTATGTATAAAAATGATGTAACAAATTGGTATAAAAATATGGAAGCTCAAAAAAAATACTTTTCTTTTTCCAATTGTAAGTGGATTCAGTGTCAACATTCTTCCTCTTTTTAGATTTCAACTAACCTTTCCCTAATGAAAAACTGAAATCTTTCAATTCATTAAGCATGTAACTTACTAAAATACATTGATGTGGTTGTCCAATGTCAATAGTATTATCAAACCTCCAGTGATTCATCCTGTATTGATGATCCATTGGAAAGAATCATCAGTACCCCATGAAACTGAAACTAAGAAGATATTTAAGCCTTCTCGATCATGTATTATTCATTAAAATGGGACATGATAGTTTTACCTTCTTGCTCCACCCATACATCATTGAATAAGAAGGGGAATTATTATGGTTCATAGAAGGTCATCAAGCATCTGGAACGTATTCTTTGAAGAAGCATCAAATTTTCACACAACCAAATACCAAAGTTATTTCAAATCTCTTATTAAAGGTTACAAGTAGAAATCTATATCATTACCAGGATCAGAAGGTCCAAATATTATTATACTCAATAAAGTGAAATGTTTTTTTCATACACCTCCTCAGAGGAAGATTATAAACATGAATAAAAGTTGGCCACGTGCTATGAGCAGTAAGCATCCGACCAACCAGATTAAAACCATCACAGGATAGACCCAACTTTTTATTATGCACCTCAACTGGAAAATTGTGATGTAGTGAATAAAATTTCTACCATTACAATCCAACAATAGGATGAACAAATCATCATCAACTTTAATTCTCTCAGCATTATGCCATCGCATATTGGATGAGATTTTTGCAGACATGAATAGATTTTGAAGTCTGGGAATCAATAGAAAGTTCCACATAACTTTCTGTGCCACATGAGATGGAGTTCCATCTGCATTTTTCTTCCATCAAGATGCACCATATTCTTTACTGTAATTATAGTCATCTGTTTCCTCCCAAAATAAACTGAAATATTTCAGACAAGCATGGACTTTATTAGTATCAAATCCAAGCTGATTAATTGACTTCCATGCTTTGTAATTATTTGAGGGAATATCTGCATCATAAAGAACTAGGTCCCTCAAAAATTTAAGAATATAATAAATGGAAGTATTATAAATTCCATACATGGTTTTTCCATGATATAACCACATTAAAAATTCCAACTTTTTCATTTTAGTACATTCTTGATATACTAGAGTTCTGGATTCATCCAACAATTTTTTCACTCTCTCATCGTCATCTTCAGTATTTTCCTTATGTGTATTGATATTATTTATTTCTTACACTGGCATAATATCTCTCTTGGGATGATGCATAAATGTAAACCGATCAAATATCAAATTTTCCATGCCACATCTTTCATTTTATTAATGAACAGTAGAACATTGACTCGTCTCTCCATAGTGATATGAAAAATAATAGTTTATTTGAAATCAAAATTTTTTTATATGGTAGATAACTTATTCATGTATTAACTACGGTCTTATAACACATTTATAGCATGTACAATGTATACAACCTCCATATGAAGCATTTTCAAAAGAAAAATCTAATAAATTCTCCAAATTATTTTGAAATGTGGTTGAAATCCGATTAGTACAATACATCCAGCTTCTATCCTTTCTATAACAAGAAAAAAAGTTATATTACAATCAAAAATGTAAACCATAATTAAGAAGAGATATGTAATATAGAAAATAAAACTATTAGAACCTGAAAACTTAATAGTTAATTCAAATTTGTATTGCAAGTGCCTTATTTTTTATCACCAATTTCAACCCTTTCAGTATCAGAGATAAAATTATTACCTCTATCCTATAAAGGGATGATAAAAAAGGTAAAACATAATGGGACAAGAAATTTTCCATGTCTATGATAGAGTGGTACACATCATTATAGTTTAACTAAGGTAGATATTAAAAAGTTTATCCTCCTTTAGGTATAACATAAAAAAAATCAACTTTTAACATTTAAACACACCCTTAAACATGAGCTATTTCATTTAAAAACCAAGAGAGAGATAAAAACATTCACCCATCATAAAAATTATTTTAAATGAGACCCATTTTCATTTAATTTAATATTTTTCTTGGGTAAAAATTTAATTCATATAGGGAAAATAAATTTAAAGAAAATTACTTGATCTCCAAGAATAAAAATCATTTAGATAATTTATATAAAACAATCATGGGTATCAAATATTGGTATAAATATTCTAGAATATGAATTTAATAATCTAAATCACTTCATGAATTTTTTAATAAAATAATTACATAGAAATACCTACTGCAAACAAAGTGGAACAAGTCACAATAAGACTCTTAAAAAGAAAAAGGTCATTCTGTTAAAATGAATAAATTTAAAATCAATGGAAAAATAAAATACACATTATTAGATTAATATCAAACAATAAATTTTACACACAACATGATTAGGGTTCCCATAAGAAATGAAAACGATCGAAATTTAAGTGAAACTCCCAGGGTAATCTCCCCTAGGATTTAGGTAATGTCTTATATATCAAATGTCATTAATTAATGTTTTAGATTCTTATGGAGTACCCTCATTTAATTTTTAATGATGAGTAAAATGGATTAGGATTGATCTATTTGGTTGAAATACCTCTATTGTAAGCTATGGGTTATAGTACTATCATTCTTCTGAATGTCAAGGATGGTTCCTTGAGTTTAGACTGGATGAATAGATTTGGATAAATAGAAAGGCTAACCCATTTTTATACTGTATGATTTTAATTGAGAGATAATTCTCTATTGAGAAATTTGGGTTCTCTCAGATTATTATTACCTTGGTTTCCTTCATTTTTCTACATTGTTACCATTTACGATTTGACATGTACCATGAGACATGATATGGAAAAAGAAATTGAATTTTAATTTTATGTACACGATTTTTTGAGTCTTATCAAGTTATAACAAATCCCTGCACCTTCTACAATGGAACTTGGGCACCTAAGCTGCTATCATTATTATATTGTATATTTAGATTTTGGAAAGCAACTCATGTTTTTGATTTCATAGTTTCAAAGAAGAATCATGGGTGTTAGGTCTAGGTTGATACAAAATACTATTTGTCCTAGTTTTCATAGTTTTATCTTCTGGTATTCTAGTTATACTATGACTACCTGAATGTATTGCATAAAATTTATTTTTTATTTCAGGGATTATTTTTATTATTATTGAAACATTTCATTATGTCCTTAAAAGTATTATTTACATATGTTTATATTAGTATGTTTATTTATACTATTTTTAATCAAATACACAGGTATAGTATCCCCACTATACTACTTGAGACCCTCATTGTTAGTCATCATCCTACATCATATGGGGAGGCATTCCTGGGGTATTATATCTACCAATGGTACAAGCACCAATTTGTGGTATGTGGTTGTAGGACCTTGTAAAAAGTCATTAGAGGTTTTTTAGTATTACTATTTTGGAAAGGTAAAAAAATAGAATCAGAATATGTAGAGACATGATATGGAGATTTTTCCTGGGACTAGCCAACCCATGTATGAGGAAAGTCCATGTTATCTTGGAATAAATTTATATTTATAAAATTTTATTATATAATTGATCTAATTTAACCATAGGTGATACACTTGATTATGAGGTGAATGATTGATAGGATTTATCTCATAGAATAGTATGATAAGAGGGGGTGTGTTTAGGAATCTTATCTAGCATGTAGAATTATTGCGCATAATGGAATTTTTTTTGTTTACATGAACTATGACTTGAGTCTGTTATTTCATGTGTTTGAGAAAATTTGTATGTTTTTTATATAAGTGTATGGTTTCATATTATATATCCAATCCCATAAATTATGAAAGACATATTCTATGACTACTTAGAGAGATTATCAAAATGTTTTAACTAAAAAAATGCCAATTATTACATAAATAATGTTTTCCTAAATAACATTCAATTAGAATCTTATTTATCTAAGGCATAGTTATGAAGTTTTGGGTAAATGTAAATGGGTAAAGTATATTATCATTTTCCATAACATTATTATTATAAGGCACCATCTAAAATAAAATTCAAAGTACAACATAACGAGTGTTTTTTTCTATAATATTTAATTGAAATTTCATTTATCTAAGCCCTTATTTTAGAATTTTTGGGTTAATATAAAATTTTAAAGTGTAATGAAAATAATTGTGAATTACACACACACACACATACTCAAATATATATATATATATATATATATATTGGTGACTTGGTGGGTAGTATATATTGACCCTATGTTTGGGTGGTTGGGGATATTGAGAGTAGTAGAGCTATGTGGTATCCATATTATTAGGAGGCTCTAAAACTATAGTGAATTTTTATATAGGACACAGTGTGAGTGATATTGTTTTGAGATGTTTAGTGATTACTTGTGAAACTCTTGGTTTATGCTTGACCTGTGAGTGGGTAGGTCGAAATTAATTTTAACAGGTGGTTTAAAAATAAAAGTAAGTATTTGGAATATTAAATACCTTGTTACCTTGAGATAATCATGAGTGAAACCCATAGTTATGAACAATGTTAGGAATAATGTGTGGAGTAGGTATGAGAGACCGGTTACCTTATTTAGTATGACTCAAGGTTTGGAATTTAGTACATTCTGACCTTTGAGGGTAACCCATCAGACTGGTTGGACATTTTTTAGAAACATTTGGGTGTGTGAGACATAAGTAAAAACTTAGGTTTAAGATATAAATTCACACAAATTTAACAATGTATTTCTGATAGGTGTGTAAGGTAACTTGGGTTCTCTAAGATAAGTACTTATGTGCTAGTTCTTTCATCCATATGGATTGTTTCAGGAAGGGTAGTCTCATTCAGATTCCTAACCTAGGTGACATTGGTACATGTCAGGTAGAACAAATATATTCATAGTGGATAGAATGTCCAGTTCCCATGGGTAATAACACTCTTGGATGAATTTAGGTTCAGGAATATGAATATTCCTAGTGATCTTGAGATGAATACACTCTATGAGTTAGTGTTTCGATAGAATTTACAGTTTTAAATGGAAAGGTGAGTATCTCCATGTAGAGACCCGAAGCTTATCGTACATGAAAATTACATTACACTTGCGGAATACTTAGTACATAACAAAAACAAACACACAAGGACCGTAATAGTTTAGTGTCTTTGGAAACTCGGAGTATAATCTTCTAATCGTGGGGAAAGATCTTCAACATCTCCCATAAAGATCTTCCTTTTTATTTTACCTAAAACCTTTCTTTATATCCTGGGGAAAAGAAATCATAAAAGGGTGAGCTCAAATGCTCAGTAAGGGTAAACAAAGGAAATATCAATCACATAATTTTCATAAGAACATAACATTTTTGGAAATCTTAACCTGCAAAAGAGAGCATAATTTCATAACATGGGATAAATCATAGTAGTGAAATGAAATCATAACTTAAAACATTACTCATTGTGGCATACACACATAATCATAGAGAATCATTTCTTGTTAGTCAAGACTCATTGCCAAGACTATCTTAGTGGACAAAGTCCCTTTCTGAATCGAGTAATCCTCGTTTCAGTCCTGTTTCACTGAACCGGTATAACCTACCATTCCAGCCATGTCTATATCATGAGATATAAAATCTTTACCCAATGCATTGGAGGGAGATATAGGTCCCACCCATATCTTAATGAATCCTTTCTTATGTGTGCCACAGAATCATAAATCATACATCATTGCATAACCCATGTAATAAAAATGGGATTCTTAAACAACATGACATCATAAAACCATTCATATAAGATAAAGGAATTCATAAACATAATTCCATCACAACATAGTCAAATCAATGTAAAAATATGGATAGAAACAGAACCCTTTATTATCTTAGATGGAAAATAATTTTGATAAAACACTTGAATTGAATTCTTGAGGAAAATATCCTTTCTTCTTCAAAATCAATTTCTTTTCACAAAACATCATGAAATTTTTAAAAGAAAGATATTTTATTGAAAATAGTCATGAAATATTTTGGAGGAATCTTCATAAAAATAAGGCTTTATAAAACCGTAAAAATCCGTTCGTGCCGTTTAAAAAAACATTCTTCTCGTACTTTTGTCGGAAAAGTCAAAAATTACCTCGTATGAAAAACGACAAAAGATTCCTTTCATATCTTTTACTAAAAACTCACCGAAGGGTAAAATTGGATTTAAACAATTGTAGGTGGATGTAAATAACATTACATATTGAGGAAACATGGATGTGGATGATAAAATACACCCCAGTAATTACCAAAGTAAAAACAATCTCGGATAAAAATGAGATTGTGATATTTCCCTTACCTTAGGTCCGACTTGCTTTGTAAGTGTCCGAACCTCATGTATAATGATTTAAATCATGTTATTGACTTATTACAGAATCATATCCATTGTTATGATATCATATATGGTTCACTTATGACATTATATTACCCGTTCTTTTGTAAATTCCATGTTAAAGAAGCGTTTTGGGTAAAATCGTTTCATTTATCGTAGGTGTTTTGACTTGTTGTTCTTGACATCATTATTACTTATATCATAATTTACTTACTTCCAGAATATAAAATATGATTTATATATCATATATATTCAGTATATATATATATATATAATAGGTAGAAAAATGAAAAACACCGTTCATGGAGACGGTAGTCCGTACGTACGCATGAACACTGTTTTCCTTTCCTTATTGTCTTGAAATGGAAGTAAGTAGATGACATACATATGTATATATATACATAAATCCAGTAGCTTTATAATGTCATATATTTCATTATTATTTCTTATATATACATTATAATCATTCTTAAATGGTTAACATGGAGAATGAATCTCATCGCGTCGTGGAGACGGTATTCCGTACGTACGCACGAGCGATGATATCATTTCTATAAATATTGAATTGAATTGGAGTGGATTATACAATATATCAGAATCAATATGATGTTGTAATAAATATGTATAGTTATTCTTTACACCATTATACCCATCCATGTAAGGTGGTGGTGGAAAATAGATTACACCACAACGTGGAGACGGTATTCCGTACGTACGCACGCGCGGTGATTTCTTTTTCCGTAGGATGGATAGATGGTGAAATAGGGTTGTTTCATACTTATAATAACATATCAGTATATGAGTGATACTGATGTTATTACTTCATAATGAAACAACCTAAGAAGAAGAAGTGGAAGAAGAAATAAAGATGAAAGAATTGGTAACGGTAATTACCTCTTCTTTGAAGTGCCTCTTTGAGACCTCCTCTTAGGGCACTAAAATTGGTCTTTGAGGAAGACCAGAACCTCTAGGATGTTTCTAGGGAAGTGGAGAGGAGAAATTGGCAGGGGTTGGCCGAGCTTGAGTGCTAAAATTGGTGTGAGGAGGAGGGGGAGGAGGTGTCCTTTTATAGGGGAGGAGAGGGGCACCTTAGGAATATCTCAAAATATTATTTTATATTAAAGTCAAAATCGGTTTATAATGGTTCCAAAGGGTCTTATTTCGAAGCTAAAGTGGGGATGGGTCGAAATCCTATCAACCAATAGGATTTAGACAAGTTTAGGGTATTATTTTAACCTTATCAATTAGATTTAACTCTAAGTTAAATAATTTAACTTTTACCGTGTCTTTTTGTTTTCTTTCACTATATGGTTAATAAACTTACTATAACATGCCAAACGAACCCCAAATTGTATATTATTAATACATATATCCTTATCTAAGTCATTTGGCCGAACCTTATATTTTTAGGAATAAAATAACAATTAATAATATAATATTTGATTTAAAAACTATTTTGTGTCAATTTTGACACTATTTGATATATGATTTTTGTGAAAGTCATATCAGAATTATATGTTCAAACCAAGTTGATTAAATCAACACTAATATATCATAGTAATCTAGAAAATTAGTGGAATTCATAAAAAGTCTTAAATTACATTTATTTTGGTATTTATATTATCAATTATGTCAATATTTCATTAATAAGATAATTACTGCATCATCTTTGTGTCATAAATAAATTATATTATTTGATGTCTAAAAATTACAAATAAAATACCATCATGTAGGAAATCTTTTTAGCTTTCTAATGAATATTTACAATAGAATTTATCTTATGTATAACCCCATATTAAAAATGATTTACTTATTAAACTTTGATTTTAACTATTTTAACCCTTCTTTAAATAAATTAATAATAAATGTCCTAATCTAATCCAAGTGGGCCTAAATGGTCATATTTTATTCCTAAGTTTGTTTTTGGTCGAATTAAAATTTTCCAATAGAATTAGGACATGTGTTAGGGTAATATTAATATCATATTTACCCTTAGTTACCCTATTTACTATTAACCGTGGTAAAAAAAGTAAAAAGTTACTATTCACCAAAAAATTATTTTCATCTCATTGAACCACATTTTAGTCCTTGATATTAACCGTGTCTCTCGGATTTTCTAAATTCCATTCACAGAAGCGGTAAAATTAAGTTTTATGCAAAATTCAGTTTTTAACCTACCACTTTGTAGTTTCACTATTCATCAAAAATTGATGTTTTTCAGAAAAATGCCAAAATTTTATCCCAAGCTATATTTCATATTCCGAATTCAAAAATGAAGTCTATTTTACCAAATTCATAACATAAAAGTTGCATTAATTAATTTTATAATTAAATCCCGCTGTTAAAACAAATAGCGTGTTTTTAAGAAACAATATCTATCAAAAGATTGACACTTGTTTATGTCTAGTTTAAATGTGAAATTACATCCAATGACCAACATTATATTAAATTGTAAAAATATATTCTAAATATACTTTAAAACCACTCAAATTAATGATTTATCACTATTAATTATTTCGATTAAAAAAGTTGTTTTTAATTATAATTTAGTAATTTTCACTATTTATCAGAATATGAAAGTTATCCGAAAAGTACCAAAATTTCACCTTAGGCTAAATTCGATACTCCGAATCCAAAAATGAAGTCCATTTTGAGAGTTAAAATTTCTAAAATTTAAAAAGTGGTTATTACTATTCATAACGGCTAGTTTTAATAATATTTTAATAGCATATCATTGTTTCGTGAAACTCAGGATTACGTACCACACACGCTATCGAGGAAGGTTGCGATTGCGTGTAATGCAAGTCAAGTCAAGGATGTGTGTTGTGCAAGATCCTTTTGGTGTAGCGTATAACACAAGACATTAGTAAAATAAGAAAGAATATTTTTCATAAAATCTCGGGCTGTTACATTCTACCCCCCTTAAAATGAATTTCGCCCTCGAAATTCGTCGGGGTTATAAATGGTACTATTCGAAAGTTTCTTTAATAGAAACCCACATCGTAAAAGGGAATACCAAAACTTGGCTTTAAAAACTAAAGTATGAAATGTAACGATTACCCAAATAAACTAATCACTGGGTTTCCACATAGGTGAAAATATGGATATGGAAGAGAAATCTAACCATCATGTTCTGATGGAGAGTGGTAGAGAACATGGCTATGGAAAAGCCAGTAATCACAAATCCATAGATTTGTGATGATATAAGGTACCATCTGATTTATCAGGTATAAGATCACTAGGACAACATTTTTGGTTTTCAAGATCATTTCCCTAAAGTTGAAAATTTTCTTAGAATAAATACTTACTTTATTTTGGTACAATCTCACTTTTGTTCGTGCCTTGAACAATTTCTACTTCATCTCTTAAATAAATGAAGTTGAATTTGTTGTTCGTGAAGTGTTAGCAGATCATGTGATAGAATGACGGGTCATTCCATCTGTCTCAAACAAAAGGTAAGCAAAAGTTATTAAATATACATAAGTCATTCTATAGTGAGATTAATCATATATAGTTCCTAAAATGGACTTATACTTCATATATCATACTGCTTAATATAATAAAACTAGTTTCTACTAAACAGGGACTTCCTGTAGGTCAGTGGTAGGTGATAAAGGCCAGTCGCACTTCGGTTGTGGGTTCGATTCCTACAGCCTTGTCCGAAGCGATGGGTTGTCGCCCGTCCTGCAGGTTGTCCTTTTTCTAAAACTACGTTACTATAACATCCCATCAATAATATCGAAAATCTTCTATCCTTAAACAATACTAACTTATGTCCAACAGAATCAAGTCTAATCTTTAGGCTTATACATAATACTGCAGTCCACTCTCATAATATAGTGACATCGATTACCAGAGATTTAATACTGTCGTTGATCCCCACATATCATAAGATATGTCTTGTTGGTCACATTCCAAACATTCAAAGTCCTTAATCGTGTATTCTCTTTAATACCTTAGTGAAAACATGAGTGCAGTTAAAAGTTAACACTTTCCACATACCAAAATCCTCAAAATTCTATATACTCAAACCATGATATCACTTAGTCCTTATATCAATCATGAGCTCATGAATACTATTAAACATTTCATTTTCTCGTCTTCATTATGCTCATATCATCTTATTTCCAAAAAATATCTCAATCACTTTGAATACCACATCAATAAATATTGCAATACTCAATGATACAACATTATTTTGGAATCCCATTACATAAACACTTAATCATTCCACCACATCGTTGTCATATTCAACATTGCCAATAGTGATCGCATGTGATTTCCCTTTGTCCTTTGCCTTCAGTGGTTGCTCATGTTGATCATCACTAACCCTTGGATTAGGGCAATTATTAGCATAATGCCCCATTTCCTTGCACTTGAAGCATTGAAGTGTTGGCGGTGCGTTCTCTGCAGTGTTTGCTTTATCATTAGAAACCCTTTTTCCATTACTTCGACACTCAGCTGCTCGATGTCCTTCTTTTCCACACTTAAAACATTTTCTAGTCCCTTTTAGACAATCTCCACCATGCTTCTTTCCACACTTTGTGCATAAGGAAACATTCATCTTCTTTTCACCATTATTTTGAGATTTCTCCTTGAACTCCATCTTTAGTTTCTTGTCAAAACCATGAGATGGATATGTAACACCAACTTCCATTTCTACCTTGATAGCACAACGCACAATTTCTTCATAGCTACTGAAGTCTCTTATAGCTAATGCCCTTCGAAGACTTGGTTTTAAGCCACTGAAAAATCGATCAACTTTACTTTCAGGTTGGATGATAATTCCAGAAGCATACCTTGCAAGTCTTGTAAAATTTGCTTCATAGGTACCAACAGATTCATCGTCCCTTTGCTTCAGTTCAAGAAACTCTTTCTCCATCTTTGTTCGAAGAATACGAGGGAAGTACTTACTGAAAAACAAGTTCTTGAACTCGTCCCATTCCATGGACTCAATTTCATCTCTTGGCCTCGTATTCTTGATAAGATTCCACCATTGATCAGCTTCACCTTCCAAACGATATACTGCTAAGATGACTTTATCATGTTCAGAACATTGAAGAACTGAAAATATCTTTTCAGTAGTACTGATCCATTGTTTAGCCACAAGTGGATCAGAAGACCCACTGAAAGAAGGTGGACGTTGCCTCATGAAGGACTCAATAGAATATTGTTCCCTTCTCTGCTCATTTGGAAGTCCAGAATGATTCATAGCTTGTGTAAGTATAGCAATAAGATTTTGCACTCCATCTCCCATAACATTTGTTTGTTCAGGAGGGAAATCATTGCATTGTCCATTGCATTGATCAACACGGTTCCTTCGGGTTCCAGCCATAGTCTAAAACCCAAAAAGAATAGTGTGAGAGGCAAAAATCATGCTAGGGAAAACAACATAATAAAGGGGGAGTACCTTCAATATCTAACATCTTAGGTTTAATTCTATGACCGTTAGCGTAATTCTAGTACTATAACCTATACGTATACTTAACCTTAGGGACATCCCTAGACATACCTTAGAAATATCTCTAGGGATCTCACTAAAGTTCTCGCATCCTAGTTTCCAAAGGTTGACTAAACCTTTCCTCTGATACCAACTGTAGAGACCCGAAGCTTATCGTACATGAACATTACATTACATTTGCGGAATACTTAGTACATAACAAAAACACACACACAAGGACCGTAATAGTTTAGTGTCTTTGGAAACTCGGAGTATAATCTTCTAATCGTGGGGAAATATCTTCAACATCTCCCATAAAGATCTTCCTTTTTATTTTACCTAAAACCTTTCTTTATATCCTGGGGAAAAGAAATCATAAAAGGGTGAGCTCAAATGCTCAGTAAGGGTAAACAAAGGAAATATCAATCACATAATTTTCATAAGAACATAACATTTTTGGAAATCTTAACCTGCAAAAGAGAGCATAATTTCATAACATGGGATAAATCATAGTAGTGAAATGAAATCATAACTTAAAACATTACTCATTGTGGCATACACACATAATCATAGAGAATCATTTCTTGTTAGTCAAGACTCATTGCCAAGACTATCTTAGTGGACAAAGTCCCTTTCTGAATCGAGTAATCCTCGTTTCAGTCCTGTTTCACTGAACCGGTATAACCTACCATTCCAGCCATGTCTATCTCATGAGATATAAAATCTTTACCCAATGAATTGGAGGGAGATATAGGTCCCACCCATCTCTTAATGAATCCTTTCTTATGTGTGCCACAGAATCATAAATCATACATCATTGCATAACCCATGTAATAAAAATGGGATTCTTAAACAACATGACATCATAAAACCATTCATATAAGATAAAGGAATTCATAAACATAATTCCATCACAACATAGTCAAATCAATGTAAAAATATGGATAGAAACAGAACCCTTTATTATCTTAGATGGAAAATAATTTTGATAAAACACTTGAATTGAATTCTTGAGGAAAATATCCTTTCTTCTTCAAAATCAATTTCTTTTCACAAAACATCATGAAATTTTTAAAAGAAAGAGATTTTATTGAAAATAGTCATGAAATCTTTTGGAGGAATCTTCATAAAAATAAGGCTTTATAAAACCGTAAAAATCCGTTCGTGCCGTTTAAAAAAACATTCTTCTCGTACTTTTGTCGAAAAAGTCAAAAATTACCTCGTATGAAAAACGACAAAAGATTCCTTTCATATCTTTTACTAAAAACTCACCGAAGGGTAAAATTGGATTTAAAAAATTGTAGGTGGATGTAAATAACATTACATATTGAGGAAACATGGATGTGGATGATAAAATACACCCCAGTAATTACCAAAGTAAAAACAATCTCGGATAAAAATGAGATTGTGATATTTCCCTTACCTTAGGTCCGACTTGCTTTGTAAGTGTCCGAACCTCCTGTATAATGATTTAAATCATGTTATTGACTTATTACAGAATCATATCAATTGTTATGATATCATATATGGTTCACTTATGACATTATATTACCCGTTCTTTTGTATATTCCATGCTAAAGAAGCGTTTTGGGTAAAATCGTTTCATTTATCGTAGGTGTTTTGACTTGTTGTTCTTGACATCATTATTACTTATATCATGATTTACTTACTTCCAGAATATAAAATATGATTTATATATCATATATATTCAGTATATATATATATAATAGGTAGAAAAATGAAAAACACCGTTCATGGAGACGGTAGTCCGTACGTACGCATGAACGCTGTTTTCCTTTCCTTATTGTCTTGAAATGGAAGTAAGTAGATGACATACATATGTATATATATACATAAATCCAGTAGCTTTATAATGTCATATATTTCATTATTATTTCTTATATATACATTATAATCATTCTTAAATGGTTAACATGGAGAATGAATCTCATCGCGTCGTGGAGACGGTATTCCGTACGTACGCACGAGCGATGATATCATTTCTATAAATATTGAATTGAATTGGAGTGGATTATACAATATATCAGAATCAATATGATGTTGTAATAACTATGTATAGTTATTCTTTACACCATTATACCCATCCATGTAAGGTGGTGGTGGAAAATAAATTACACCACGACGTGGAGACGGTATTCCGTACGTACGCACGCGCGGTGATTTCTTTTTCCGTAGGATGGATAGATGGTGAAATAGGGTTGTTTCATACTTATAATAACATATCAGTATATGAGTGATACTGATGTTATTACTTCATAATGAAACAACCTAAGAAGAAGAAGTGGAAGAAGAAATAAAGATGAAAGAATTGGTAACGGTAATTACCTCTTCTTTGAAGTGCCTCTTTGAGACCTCCTCTTAGGGAACTAAAATTGGTCTTTGAGGAAGAACAGAACCTCTAGGATGTTGCTAGGGAAGTGGAGAGGAGAAATTGGCAGTGGTTGGCCGAGCTTGAGTGCTCAAATTGGTGTGAGGAGGAGGGGGAGGAGGTGTCCTTTTATAGGGGAGGAGAGGGGCACCTTAGGAATATCTCAAAATATTATTTTATATTAAAGTCAAAATCGGTTTATAATGGTTCCAAAGGGTCTTATTTCGAAGCTAAAGTGGGGATGGGTCGAAATCCTATCAACCAATAGGATTTAGACAAGTTTAGGGTATTATTTTAACCTTATCAATTATATTTAACTCTAAGTTAAATAATTTAACTTTTACCGTGTCTTTTTGTTTTCTTTCACTATATGGTTAATAAACTTACTATAACATGCCAAACGAACCCCAAATTGTATATTATTAATACATATATCCTTATCTAAGTCATTTGGCCGAACCTTATATTTTTAGGAATAAAATAACAATTAATAATATAATATTTGATTTAAAAACTATTTTGTGTCAATTTTGACACTATTTGATATATGATTTTTGTGAAAGTCATATCAGAATTATATGTTCAAACCAAGTTGATTAAATCAACACTAATATATCATAGTAATCTAGAAAATTAGTGGAATTCATAAAAAGTCTTAAATTACATTTATTTTGGTATTTATATTATCAATTATGTCAATATTTCATTAATAAGATAATTACTGCATCATCTTTGTGTCATAAATAAATTATATTATTTGATATCTAAAAATTACAAATAAAATATCATCATGTAGGAAATCTTTTTAGCTTTCTAATGAATATTTACAATCGAATTTATCTTATGTATAACCCCATATTAAAAATGATTTACTTATTAAACTTTGATTTTAACTATTTTAACCCTTCTTTAAATAAATTAATAATAAATGTCCTAATCTAATCCAAGTGGGACTAAATGGTCATATTTTATTCCTAAGTTTGTTTTTGGTCGAATTAAACTTGTCCAATAGAATTAGGACATGTTTTAGGGTAATATTAATATCATATTTACCCTTAGTTACCCTATTTACTATTAACCGTGGTAAAAAAAGTAAAAAGTTACTATTCACCAAAAAATTATTTTCATCTCATTGAACCACATTTTAGTCCTTGATATTAACCGTGTCTCTCGGATTTTCGAAATTCCATTCACAGAAGCGGTAAAAATAAGTTTTATGCAAAATTCAGTTTTTAACCTACCACTTAGTAGTTTCACTATTCATCAAAAATTGATGTTTTTCAGAAAAATGCCAAAATTTTATCCCAAGCTATATTTCATATTCCGAATTCAAAAATGAAGTCTATTTTACCAAATTCATAACATAAAAGTTGCATTAATTAATTTTATAATTAAATCCCGCTGTTAAAACAAATAGCGTGTTTTTAAGAAACAATATCTATCAAAAGATTGACACTTGTTTATGTCTAGTTTAAATGTGAAATTACATCCAATGACCAACATTGTATTAAATTGTAAAAATATATTCTAAATATACTTTAAAACCACTCAAATTAATGATTTATCACTATTAATTATTTCGATTAAAAAAGTTGTTTTTAATTATAATTTAGTAATTTTCACTATTTATCAGAATATGAAAGTTATCCGAAAAGTACCAAAATTTCACCTTAGGCTAAATTCGATACTCCGAATCCAAAAATGAAGTCCATTTTGAGAGTTAAAATTTCTAAAATTTAAAAAGTGGTTATTACTATTCATAACGGCTAGTTTTAATAATATTTTAATAGCATATCATTGTTTCGTGAAACTCAGGATTACGTACCACACACGCTATCGAGGAAGGTTGCGATTGCGTGTAATGCAAGGCAAGTCAAGGATGCGTGTTGTGAAAGCTCCTTTTGGTGTAGCGTATAACACAAGACATTAGTAAAATAAGAAAGAATATTTTTCATAAAATCTCGGGCTGTTACACTCCATGACCCTATAAACTCAAGATAAGATTTTAGAATAGTGGTGAGACTTTGAATGAACTCTAGTTTAATTATAAAATGATGATTTAATTAAGAGTTTTAATTTACTTGTTTTTAAATGGTGAGATTCCTATGGTTTCTAGAAACAATAAGGGTGATCTATACTTGGCGAGATTGGAATATAGAATAGAAATGTATAGTTTCTGGGATATGGGGGATAATATAGATTAAATGTGGGTAATTAGATATTAGTTATAGTCTTCATGATAAGTTTGTGAATGAGAATGTATCCTCTGAGTTCTTATGTAATCTTGGAGCCATCCATGAGTGGAGACACAATAGACTGTTTCACTTGTGGAGTAGGCTTACACTACATCATGAAAACTAGAACGTGAAGTTGGATTGATCTTGAATCAACCTAAAAGTTAAATATTTCAAGGGTTTTATTTGTGTCGTGGAAGGTATGGACCTATATATTTTTCTTTATAGTATAATATATCCTTTATAATGAAAAGGATAGAACCACAAAGGATTTTTAGTGATCAATTAAGTGGGTAAAACTCAATAAAAGATATATGTGACCAGGATATCACAAAATCTAGCCACCCAATATAGATTTGAAAATTTAGAGGAAGTGTGTGGTATATTTAGATAATAATTTCAAAAATATTATGAATTCATGACCAAACTCTCAGGATAACTTCCTTATGGTGTGAGAGGGAAAATTATTCTAAAGAAAACTATAGATATGTTATGAAAAATTAAAGGCAATAAGAATGTAAATGAGAAACCTTACAAAAATTAAGAGAAATTGAAGAAAGTATGCTGTATTATTTTTCCTAACCAACTATCCTAGGATAAATAGAAAAATCAAGATCATGCTAAAGTAAAAGTAAAATAGGTTTATTTACATGAGGAGGCTATAAATAGTTTGGATGCACTACTGGAATTTAGTCTTTTCCCAACGGTAGTATACCAACGGTTTACTTAAACCGTTGGTATAGTGAGCCTTTTCCAATGGTTTAACAAAACCGTTGGAAAAGGGAATTTCGGTGGACCCTTTCCCAACGGTTCACTGGAACCGTTGGGAAAGGGGTGCTAAACTCACACATTTCCCAATGGCTCACTGGAACCGTTGGGAAATGTGTGCCTTTTCCAATGGTTCACTGGAACCGTTGGGAAAGGGGTGCTAAACTCACATATTTCCCAATGGTTCACTGGAACCGTTGGGAAATGTGTGCCTTTGCCAACGGTTTTTATAAACCATTGGCAAAGGTTTCCCCCAAATTCCAGATCGTGATCTCCTCTCCCCATTCGGACAGAGCCCTAATCTACTCGCTCCGCTGCTCTCGCAAACCCCATCCGACTCCACTGGTCTCACGAATCCGAACACCAGCACCCCCCATCCCAACAGGTACACCCCCATACGAATAGGTAAAATTTGATCTCAACCATATTGTTGTAGTTGTTTTAATGAATAGATTTTTTCCAGGTGTTGGTGGTTTAATTGATTATTGAAATTAATATCTAAATAGGATATTGTTTGTGTTTGTGAAGACTTCTTTAATGTTTTTGTATTCTATGTTTGGAAGGAGAGTGTTCAAAACATGTAAATCAGAGTTGGGGGAGGCTATCGTGAATGTTTACATGTTTTGGATAATGGATTTTGGTAATTATGGATTGTGTTCAAACCAATTTGATATGTTTTGGATAATGGATTGTGGGGGTAGGGGGTGTCCACCGGGGTGGGTGGGTTGTCCACGGGGGTGGGCGGGGGTGTCCACGGGGGTGGGAAAGGCTGTCCACGGGGGTGGGCGGGGCTGTCCTGGGGGTCTGGGTGGGGTGTCCTGGTGGGGGAGGGGTGTGTGGGGTGTCCAGGGGGTGGTATGTCTAGGTGGTGGTGGTGGGGTTGCAGGGGAGGGGGTGTGGGCTATTTGGGAGGGTGGGAGGGGCTATCCAGGGGGGTACAGGGTGTCCAGGGGGGTACGGGGGTGGGCGGGTTGTCCACAAGGGTGGACGGGCTGTCCACGGGGGTGGTCGGGCTGTCAAGGAGGGGTGGGCGGGCTGTCCAGTGGGGGTGGGCGGGCTGGCCACGGGGGGTAGGGGTGTCCAGGGGGGTGGGCGGGCTATCCAAGGGGGTGGGGGCGGTCCATAGGGAGAAGGGGTGTCGAGGGGGGTGGGTGGGCTGTCCACGAGGGTGGTTGGGCTGTCTAGGGGGTAGGGGGTGCCCACGGGGGTGGGCGAGGCTGTCTAGGGGGTGTGGGCTATCCTGGGGGTCTGGGTGGGGTGTCCTGGTGGGGGAGGGGTGTGTGGGGTGTCCAGGTGGGGTGGTATGTCTAGGTGGTGGTGGTGGGGTTGCAGGGAAGGGGGTGTGGGATGTTTGGGAGGGTGGGCGGGGCTATCCAGGGGGGGTACGAGGTGTCCAGGGGGGTACGGGGGTGGGCGGGCTATCCACAAGGGTGGACGGGCTGTCCACGGGGGTGGTCGGGCTGTCAAGGAGGGGTGGGCGGGCTGTCCAGGGGGGGTGGGTGGGCTAGCCACAGGGGGTAGGGGTGTCCAGGGGTGTGGGCGGGCTATCCAAGGGGGTGGGGGGCTGTCCATAAGGAGAAGGGGTGTCGAGGGGGTGGGTGGGCTGTCCACGGGGGTGGTTGGGCTGTCTAGGGGGTAGGGGGCGTCCACGGGGGTGGGTCGGTTGTCCACGGGGGTGGGCGGGGCTGTCCACGGGGGTGAGAAAGGCTGTCCACGGGGGTGGGCGGGGCTGTCCAGGGGGTGTGGGCTATCCTGGGGGTCTGGGTGGGGTGTCCTGGTGGGGGAGGGGTGTGTGGGGTGTCCAGGGGGGTTGGTATGTCTAGGTGGTGGTGGTGTGGTTGCAGGGGAGGGGGGTGTGGGCTGTTTGGGAGGGTGGGCGGGGCTATCCCGGGGGGGGGGGGGTGGTACGGGGGTGGGCGGGCTGTCCACAAGGGTGGACGGGCTGTCCACGGGGGTGGCCGGTCTGTCAAGGAGGGGTGGGCGGGCTGTCCAGGGGGGTGAGTGGGCTGGCCACAGGGGGTAGGGGTGTCCAGGGGGGTGGGCGGGCTATCCAAGGGGGTGGGGGGCTGTCCATAGGGAGAAGGGGTGTCGAGGGGGGTGGGTGGGCTGTCTAGGGGGTAGGGGGTGTCCATGGGGGTGGGTGGGTTGTCCACGGGGGTGGGCGGGGCCGTCCACGAGGGTGGGAAAGGCTGTCCACGGGGGTGGACGGGGCTATCCAGGGGGTGTGGGCTGTCCTGGGGGTCTGGGTGGGGTGTCCTGGTGGGGGAGGGGTGTGTGGGGTGTCCAGGGGGGTTGGTATGTCTAGGTGGTGGTGGTGGGGTTGCAGGGGAGGGGGTGTGGGCTGTTTGGGAGGGTGGGCAGGGCTATCCCAGGGGGGTACGGGGTGTCCAGGGGGGTACGGGGGTGGGCGGGCTGTCCACAAGGGTGGACGGGCTGTCCACGGGGGTGGCCGGGCTGTCAAGGAGGGGTGGACGGGCTGTCCAGGGGGGTGGGTGGGCTGGCCACAAGGGGTGGCCGTGCTCTCGCGAACCCCCCGTCCGAACATCATCGACCCCCGTCCGAATAGGTACACCCCCATCCGAACTAGTAAAAAATGATCTCAATCAAGTTCTTGTAGTTGTTTTAATGAATTGATTTTTCCATTAATTAAAACATAAACACTATGGTTCCATTTTTATAGAAGCTTACATGCCAATGGTGGAAAATTTTATAATGCATGTAGATTCTATTATTTTTAGATTTCTTCTCTTATGGGTATGTGTTGGTTTTCCACATGGAATGCCTTGACTATCTACTTAGCATGATAAATGGTTTCTTTTGGAAATTTCCAATGGAAATTACATGATCCTATAAACATTTTGATGAATTTTCCTAGCCTAGATGGATTGTCTAATGTTTCTCTAATGATCAAGGACAGAATGTTTGGAGGACATCACAAGTCCTGACTGGTTGATCCTAGAAGCAATTTCATGATAATGGATGTAATGCCTATAGGGAATCTCTTGATTTTGGTGATCTTCTCCATTTTCATCAAAAGACATGTTTGACACACTGGGAGGGAAACTCTAGAGTCAGTGTGACATGTCTTGAAGGGTAATTTATGTCCATAGTGACATGATTTGAGGACATCACATGACCTAGTTGATGTGCCTGGAGGGTGTTAAGGGAGCCATCTAACATTCCTGACATTTAATATGAGACTGAGATAATATGTATTGATTCCCCTATATAGAAGGAGATACATATCTATTGGAAAACATGTAGTCTGTATGGTGAGAATTAAAGGCTTTTCATTAAAAGGGTGGCATATTCATGGGTGCCATCTGATTTTATTTGACATGTCAAGGGGACATCAAATGATCAAAATAGGTTTCCAAAGGAATGTATTGTGAACAGGATGAAATTTCCTAGTGCAATAAAATTTCATAGGTGATGCATGTTATGAACATTAGGGTCAACATATATTTCCTTCACCTTAGTCTCCCATATTTTAGTATTTCATCCATCCTTTTATCCCAAATTCCATAGATTTATACATTATTTTATTATATTATGTCTCAAATTATCTAAAATATGTGTTTTATGTTCTTCACGTGACCTATCATAATTCCTTCTCATAATCTATAGTGATCATGGGAAGATCCCATGCATGATTCATGATCACTCAAATTATTCTGCAGATCATACATAATGGAAGCCTTACAGGATGTGAGATGATTATATCTATGAAATCTACTCAGGTACCTGGTGAGGAAGTGCATATTAATTCAAAAAGGTAAATCGCATATGAGGATACCCTAATAATATGGTTATTGGATGAGGCATGCTCTGATGTGATAACACATTAAGTTCTTGCTGGTTTTACATTTTTTCAATAACACATTAGTATGTTTTTTTCACATGTGTAGTTGATACCATGATTATTTTCTTCCTTTATCATTTACTTAAATGTATTTTCTATTAAAGTTCAATCCTATTGAATTGTTTATGACAAAATGACTTATATGAATTCTTTTTACAGAATGGACAGAATTTGGATGTATGACCGATCGTATCTCAATCGATTTTCAAAACAATTTGGAGAGATTTATAGATTTTTCATTTCACAATGCTTCAGATAGTGGTCGCATACACTGCCCATGTTCCAATTTTGTTGGTAGACCTTGGTTGAGTCGTGAAGAAGTCATCTACCACATAACCAAAAATGGTTTTCAAGCAAACTACTTTGTGTGGTATCACAATGGGGAGAAAATGAAATCTCAAATTGGTGATGATCGAAATGAAAGGACTGGAATGGAGAATTTGTTAGATGATCGGTTTCCATTTATTCGTCAACATGAAAAAGAAAGGATTTCGACTCAAGAAGACGTCGATATGAGGACAAATGATGCATCTAGTGAAAATGATGATATTGATAGGGTGAAAAAATTGAATGATGCTGCCACGACTCCAGTATATCAACAATGCGATAAAATGAAAAGGCTGGAATTTTTAATCCGATTGTTTCATGGAAAAACTATGTATGGGATTTCTAATACAGCAATCGATTACATTCTTACCCTCTTGAAGGATTTACTTCCAGATGATGCAGATATTCCGTCAAACCACTATATGGCATGGAAGTTAGTTGAAGAACTTGGATTTTCTAGAAACAAAATTCATGCTTTCCTGAAAATTGCAGTTTATTCTGGGAAGAAACCGCTGAACGAAATGAATGTATAAAATGTGGCACATCCCGCTGGAAGTCAAAATCTGATGGAACACTATCCCGCGTTCCACAGAAAGTAATGTGGCACTTTCCATTGATCCCCAGACTCTAGAATCTTTTTATGTCTGATGACATATCAATAAAAATGAGATGGCATGATACCGAGAGAAAGAAGACTAATGATGAGTTGGTTCATCCTGCAGATGGATTTTCATGGCAGAGATTTGATGCTCGACATCCTGATTTTGCAGTTGACGTGTGTAATGTGAGGCTGGGTCTTTCATGCGTCGGTTTTAATCCGTTTGGGCAGATGCTTACTTCGCACAGCACATGGCCAGTTTTTATACACATTTATAATCTTCCCCCATGGTTGTGTATGAAAAAATATTTCACTTTCATGAGTATACTCATATCTGGTCCTTCTGATCCCGACATTGATATTGATGTATACATGAAACATTTAATAAAAGAGTTGAAACCTCTTTGGGATGTGGGTGTGCGCACATACGATGCATGTTCGAAAGACATATTTCAGATGCGTGCTGTGCTTATGTGGACGATCAATGATTTTCCGGCTTATGCAATGATGTCTGGATGGAGCACGAAGGGAAAACTGTCATGTCCAGTTTGTATGAAGAATACATGATCCAGAAGACTGAAACATCGTTGTAGTTTCAGTTTTATGGGACATCGACGATTTTTTCCAAAGGATAATCCATATAGAATGAATCATCGAAGATTTGATAATACTATAGAGACCGATGATCCACCTCAGCGTATGTCTGGAACTGATGTGCTTAATGAATTGAAAGATTTCAGTTTTTCATTCGGGAAGGGTCAAATGAAATCTGGAAAGAGAAAGAATGTTTCTACAGAAACCTGTTACAATTGGAGGAAGAGGAGTATCTTTTTTGATTTGCCTTATTGGTCAACCAATTTGCTACGTCATTGCTTAGACGTAATGCATATTGAAAAGAATATATGTGAAATGTTGCTTTCAGTTCTTCTAAATGTCAAGGGGAAGACAAAAGATGATTTACGATCTCGACGTGACTTGGTGGATTGGGGCATCAGACCAGAATTGCATCCTGTGCGTATCAGTGAAAATAAATGGCAACTTCCATGTGCTTCTTATGTGATGACACCTACTGAAAAAAAAAATTTCTGGAAGTATTAGAGACTATTAGAGTTCTTGATGGCTATTCAAGCAACATATCTAAACGGGTCAACAGAAGAGAGTTGAAGCTAAAATCTTTGAAGACTCATGATTATCACGTTCTACTACATGAGTTGCTTCCAATAGAAATCCGTCATCTTTTGTCCAATAATGTAAGGGTGGGTGTTATTCGGTTGTGCCATTTTTTAGAGATCTTTTTTCTAAGAAGTTGTCCAAGTCTTTCTTGCAAAAAATGTTGACAGATGCCCCATTAATTTTGTGTGAGTTGGAGAAAATATTTCCCCCATCATTTTTCACATGCATGCTGCATCTGACTGTCCATATTCCAACTGAAATACTTCTCGGAGGACCTGTTTCTTTTCGTTGGATGTATCCAACTGAAAGAAATATGTTCACATTAAAGTCTTATGTTCGAAACAAGAATCATCCCGAAGGTTCTATCGTGAACGGTTACTTAGCTCAAGAATGTATGGATTTTTGTTTGATGTATTTGTCTGATCTTACTACAAGAATGAACAGACCAATGAGAAATGAAGAAGAACAATATGAGAAAATTGAAACCAGTTTTCCATCACTTCCTCAAACAGGAGGAATTCCTGGATCATATACATTGAAGACATTAATCCATGAAGAGCGGGAGATGGCACATCGCATAGTTTTGTTCAACTGTGATTTGTTCGATGACTATATCAGGTAACAAAATTGAATATGTATATCTTACATATATATCTGTTAAACTATTCATATTTTTTTATCTATAGGGAACATAAAACAATGATAAATAGGAAGCATCTTTCTTTATCTTTGAGAAGGAGAGAGACTTTGCATAGCAAAGAGTTTTCTGCTTGGTTAAAATTGAAGGTAAAAACATTACTATTTAAATTAATTATTTCAATATTTACTTAAGTTTAACTGTCATTTATATTGCAGGTATTGAGTTTGTCTGCTGACTCTATCTCTGAGGAAATAAGAGCTTTGGATTTTGGTCCTAATACCGTGGTTTGTGACTGTAAATCAATTGCTATCAATGGGTACAGATTTATTGTCACTGAACGAGCCAAAAACATGAGAACACAACATGATGGTATTATGGTTACTGCCACAACAGATTGTTATGCCAGTGCATCAGATAGTAGACCGCGACTTGAAAATGTGGGTTATTATGGAGTCATTGAGAAAATAATATTATTGGATTATTACTCTCATGGACGAGTCACAATGATGAAATGCCATTGGTGTTATTTGATGACGAGACATGGCACATTTATTGATGATTGTGGATTTCGAGTAATTAATATGACCTGCACTCTTGATACTGAAGAACCATATGTGTTGGCATCAATGGCTAAACAAGTTTTTTATGTCAAAGATCAACTTCAACCTGAATTTGGTGTCATAGTTGAAGTAATTACAAGACATATTTTTGATGATGCTGATGATGGAATTGACACTGTCCCTATTTCCATTGGAACCAATCCATTTATTTCTTTTGATGACTCCAATAGCTCAATTTTCAGAGTTGATTGTGAACCTGAAGTTGTGGTTGGAAATATATAGAATCATTCATCCATGTTCTCAATTCTTTTGGTTTACCTTGAATTGGGTTGTTAAGGTTGGTAATATTCATATTTATTTAGTATTGATCACAAATATGTTTTAGCTGACTTGGCCGTTATGTGAATTTTCAATGTTTATTGGTTGCTGTTTTATTTGAATTGCATTTTCTAATTTGGAATTGAACTGTATTCAAACCAAATCAAACAATATTTCTAACTTGGTGAACATTACAACTTGTATGTTTTATTAAATTCATTCAAGCTCTTCTAAAACAATTGATAGCTAAATTACCAATGAATCCCCTCATTCCCTCATATATTTAGTTTTTTGGTTTACACATTAATTTACTTTTTTCTAATTAATTACATATTTTTTTTCAAATGCAGGAAATGCAGCCAATTGAAGAGAGACGAAGAAAAAAAATGGCGGAGAACAATCGTCGGATGGAGGAGCTGGGCGTTCCACCATTAGTGCCTACAGTGAGTACTTTATTTCAAATATATATATATATATATATATATATTTACAGAATATATAATTTCATGTGATTAATTGTTTTTGTAAACTTTTTTGTAGGATCCACCGTTACGTCGACAGTTATTCGACGAGGAGCCTAGTACTGGTCCTAGTACTCAGGCCGGTGGTACGAGGAGGGTTCGTACCAGAGGTGGACGTAGAGCTGCGCGTGCCCGACTAGACCCTGCCCCTCCCACTGACGTTTCAGCCTTCCCACATTCTGATCCCGGTGTGTCGTTAGGGACACACGGGGTATTTAGGCCTCCCATGTTTTCGCTACCTTCTGCATCTTCTGCCCCATCATTTTCACATCCCATGATGATTCCCACTCCCCAGTCAGCATCAGGTCATACAGCTGTTCCATCTTCTTTTCCTTCTACTTCTGTCTCTCCGAGCTTTTATATTCCATCGTCTTCGACTCCTGTTCCACCAGAGGGTGTTCCATCAGGTTCTGTGGATCCGGCGCCACTCATTGATCAGACTAGCGCAGGTATATTTATAAAACCCTAACAAATTTTTATAGCAATATTTATTTTCATTATAACATGTTTTGATAAAATATTTGTTTTTCTTTTATGAAAGATACATCTACTGACAGGAGGCGGGGGCGGGGCCGTACACGCATGCGTTCGGTGTGGAACCGTCGCACACAGGTTATGGTGGAATATAATGAATACAATCAGATGGTTGAGAAAACAGGGAAGCAATGTCGGAGTTTTCTGGCGACGCTTGCCAAATACTCTGACATCATTCCCGTCAGCCCGCTGTCATGGAGACATTTGCCACATGAGGTCAAAGATAGAGCTTGGGCAGAGATATGGGTAAAAAAATCTGTTGTATTTAATGCCATGAATTATTTTTGTATTTATATGAATTAATATTTTGATTTCAGCTTCGATTTAATTTTCCTGATGGTGAGGGTGCACGACTGGAACGTCTAAAAGATTTAGGCGAGCTTTGGAGAGCCTACAAGCATGAGCTGTATATTGGCTGGCGTGCTAGAGTTGGCACTGAGTTAGAGGCAGTACCAGTCATGGATGATTGTCTTATAGAGCAGTATCATCAGATGATTACTCATTGGAAGAGTACCCAGTTTAAGGTATGAATTACATTTGAGGTATTTAAATAATAAATTTCAAGTTTTGCATTAATATTATCCTTTGGATTATCGAATTTTATTTAGGAATCATCTGGAAAAAATAAAAAAAAACATTGATGCAAAAAATACCTCCATACACTAGGACGCACGATGATGCCAGATCATGAGAGGCAGCTGGTATGACAATTGTTTATAAGTTTTCTTTACGACTTACATTTTCTTTTGTTTCCTCAATTATTTAATCATTTGATAAAGTTTTTATATAACTTTTGTTTTCAAAGTCATTGTAGAGGCAAGTACAAAATATTTAAGGACGTGTGCCTCGAGCAAAACTGTTTTGCTCGAGTAGACGAAAAAAGGATGGAAGTGCTGTCAACGAAGCGACTCAGAAGCAGATTGTAAGTTTTAATCTTTTGATTTTATATTTTAATATCTATTTTGTAACTTAATAATATATTTATATTTGTAACAGGATGCTTTAGAGGCCCTCGATGCCCAAGAAGCAGACAATTTTGGGCCATCTGATCACTTACATCAGGTGTTGGGAGAGGATCATTCTGGCAGAGTACGCTGCCGACCTAGGATAGCCCCGATGAGGTATTGGCCTACCTCAGGTACGAGTTGTAGTGCCACTGAGCTGTAGCAAGTTAGGGAACAGGCAGAACAGGCTGAGAAAAGGGCCACAGAGACGGCAGAACAGTCTGCTAGGGCAAACAATGCATTTATGAAATTTATTGAAGTTCTACGTCCAACACTTCTAGCAGAGGCCAGCCCAGCGATTGATGAATAAATGTCGTCGATACATTATATATATGGTTCACCAGGTGGCAGTTCCAGTGGTGGTCAGGCCGATGTCCAGCTTGAAGATGATGATGGCGAGGAGTCTGATGCGGAAGAGGAGGGAGATGAGGAGGGCGAGGAGGAGGGTGAAGGTGAGGAGGAAGGCGCTGTGGAGGGTGAGGATGATGAGGAGGACGATGACGAGGGTGATGATGATGATGATGATGGTGATGGTGATGCTGATGTGGGACATATTGATCCGTTACATTTTTGACTTATATTACTGAGATTTGATTTTTAATCTATTCTAGTTGTTGGTTTTATCTAGAATTGTAGTATAGTATTGGAGTTGAGTTATTTTTATATATTGTCTGTTTTTATGGATGTTGTTGTCTTTTAGTGGTTGTGTGTTTGAGAACTCCCTGGACAACCCCCCTCATTCTTGGACCCTGGACAACCCCCCCTCCCCCTTGGACCCCGAACACCCCCCAAACACCCCCTGGACAGCCCCGCGGACAGCCCCCTGGACATCCCCCCCGTACAGCCCCCCACCCTCCACCCTGGACCCCGGATAGCCCCCCGGACAACCCCCCCACCCTCCCCCTTGGACCCCGGACAACCCCCCAAACACCCCCCGGACAGCCCCCCGGACAACCCCCCTGAACAACCCCGGACAACCCCCTGAACAACCCCTGAACAACCCCCTGAACAACCCCCAGACAGCCCCCTGAACAACCCCGGACAGCCCCCTGAACAACCCCCAAACACCCCCCGGATAGACCCCGCACAGCCCCCCACCCTCCTCCTTGGTCCCCGGACAGCCCCCCGGACACCCACCAGACAGCCCCCCCGGACAGCCCCCACAGACAGCCCCTCCACCTTCCTTAATTTCATTAGCTATGAAATTTTTCATAGCACGATCAACTAAAATCTAATCCATACTAAATATGATATAAAAATATTCTATATGAATTTCCATAAGATTTTAAGTGAAAAAAAAGTGACATACGAAAAAATGACCAAACGCATTCGAAATGTGTTGATGCTTTAGGACAACGATCCATGGGTCATATGTGACGTGTACGAATCAACCCCACCTCAATCCAAGGTACGGTGTGGCCGGAACAACTCAATGTGTATGTCTTTTGTTTCAAAAGGACATCATTTTAAGTGAAAAACATCAACTGGCATACGGAAAACCGGCCAAACGCATTCGGATTGTGTTGATACTTTAAGACAACGATCCATGGGTCATTTGAGATGTATACGAGTCAACCCCGCCTAAATCCGAGATGCGGTGTGGTTGGGACCACTCTAAGTGACTTTCTTTTGTTTAAAATGGACAGTATTTTAAGTACATATGGAAAACCAACCAAACGCATTCGGTTTCTGTTGAAACTTTAGGAGAACGATCCATGGGTCATATATGACGTGTATGAGTCAACGCCACCTCAATCCGAGGCGCGGTGTGACCGACACCACTCAAAGTGTCTCTATTTTGTTTAAAATGGACTTCATTTTTAGTGAAAACAACAAATGACATACGGAAAACTGACCAAACAGATTCTGATTGTGTTGATACTTTAGCACAATGATCCATGGGTCATATGTGACGTGTACTAGTCAACCCCGCCTCAATCCGAGGCGCGGTGTGGCCGGAACAACTCAAAGTGTATGTCTTTTGTTTCAAAAGGATATCATTTTAAGTGAAAAACATCAACTGGCATACGGAAAACCGGCAAAACGCATTCGGATTGTGTTGATACTTTAAGACAACGATCCATGGGTCATTTGAGATGTATACGAGTCAACCCCGACTAAATCCGAGATGCGGTGTGGTCAGGACCACTCTAAGTGACTTTCTTTTGTTTAAAATGGACAGTATTTTAAGTACATACTGAAAACCAACCAAACGCATTCGGTTTATGTTGAAACTTTAGGAGAACGATCCATGGGTCATATGTGACGTGTACGAGTCAACGCCACCTCAATCCAAGGCGCGGTGTGACCGACACCACTCAAAGTGTCTCTATTTTGTTTAAAATGGACTTCATTTTTAGTGAAAACAACAAATGACATACGGAAAACCGACCAAACGGATTTTTATTGTGTTGATACTTTAGCACAATGATCCATGGGTCATATGTGATGTGTACTAGTCAACCCCACCTCAATACGAGGTGCGGTGTGGCTGACACAACTCAAAGTGTATGTCTTTTGTTTCAAAAGGACATCATTTCAAGTAAAAAACATCAACTGGAACACGGCACGTCCGATTGACGTGCCCTCTGCTCGACCACTTCATAAATCACTCACCCGTATTTGTCGTCTGATTTCAGGCCATTCCGAAATCGTTCGGCCCGTTTGGACCACCCTCACGCGCGTTTACGAAGCGAGCGCATCACTTAAAACACGAATATTGAGCCGTACCACGCAAACCGCATGTCCGATTGACATGCTGTCTGCGCGTACACGTCACGAATAATAATTAGAATGTTTCACGGTGGTTTCAACTCAATCCGAGGTCGTCCGCTATGAATTTGACCGTTTGACGCCCGTTTTGGCCGTTTATGACACCAGAACTGCGTTGTCGGTCACCGCGGGCACAGGGCACGTCCAATTGACGTGCCTTCTGCTCGACCACTTCAGAAATCACTCACCCATATTTTTCGTCTGATTTCAGGCCATTCCGAATTCGTTCGGCCCATTTGGACCCCCCCTCACGCGCGTTTACGAAGCGCGTGCATCACTTAAAATACGAATATTGAGCCGTACCGCGCAAAACGCACGTCCGATTGACGTGCCGTCTACGCGTACACATCATGAATAATAATTAGAATGTTGGACGGTGGTTTCAACTCAATCTGAGGTCGTTCGCTATGAATTTGACCGTTGGACGCCCGTTTTGGCCGTTTATGACACCAGAACTGCGTTGTCGGTCACCGCGGGCACACGGCACGTCCGATTGACGCGCCGTCTACTCGACCACTTCATAAATCACTCACCCGTATTTGTCGTCTGATTTCAGGCCATTCCGAAATCGTTCGGCTCGTTTAGACCACCCTCACGCGCGTTTACGAAGCGCGCGCATCACTTAAAACACGAATATTGAGCCGTAACGCGCAAACCGCACGTCCGATTGACGTGTCGTCTATGTGTACACGTCAAGAATAATAATTAGAATGTTTCACGGTGGTTTCAGCTCCATCTGAGGTCGTCCGCTATGAATTTGACCGTTTGACGCCCGTTTTGGCCGTTTATGACACTAGAACTGCGTTGTCGGTCACTGCGGGCTCACGGCACGTTCAATTGACGTGCCGTCTGCTCGACGACTTCAGAAATCACTCACCCGTATTTTTCGTCTGATTTCAAGACATTCTGAAATCGTTCGGCCCATTTGGACCACCCTCACGCACGTTTACGAAGTGCGCGCATCACTTAAAACACGAATATTGAGCCGTACCGCGCAAACCGCACGTCCGATTGACGTGCCGTTTGCGCGTACACGTCTCGAATAATAATTAGAATGTTTCACGGTGGTTTCATCTCAATCTGAGGTTGTCCACTATGAATTTGACCGTTGGACGCCCATTTTGGCCGTTTATGACACCAGAACTGCGTTGTCGGTCACCGCGGGCACACGGCACATCCGATTGACGTGCCGTCTGCTCTACCACTTCAGAAATCACTCTCCCATTTTTTTTATCTGATTTCAGGCCATTCCGATTTCGTTCGGCCCGTTTGGACCCCCCTCACGCGCCTTTACGAAGCGCGCTCATCACTTAAAACATGAATATTGAGCCGTACCACGCAAACCGCATGTCCGATTGACGTTCCGTCTGCGCGTACATGTCACAAATAATAATTAGAATGTTGCACAGTGGTTTCAGTTCAATCCGAGGTCGTCCGCTATTAATTTGACCGTTTGACGCCCGTTTTGGCCGTTTATGACACCAGAACTGCGTTGTCGGTCACCGCGGGCACACGGCACATCCGATTGACGTGCCATCTGCTAGACCACTTCAGAAATCACTCACCCGTATTTGTCATCTGATTTCAGGCCATTCCAAAATCGTTCGGCCCGTTTGGACCACCCTCACGCGCGTTTACGAAGCGCGCGCATCACTTAAAACACGAATATTGAGCCATACCGCGCAAACCGCACGTCCGATTGGCGTGCCGTCTGCGCATACACATCACGAATAATAATTAGAATGTTGAACGGTGGTTTCAGCTCAATCTGAGGTCGTCCACTATGAATTTGACCGTTGGACGCCCATTTTGGCCGTTTATGACACCAGAACTGCGTTGTCGGTCACCGCGGGCACACGGCACGTCCGATTGACGTTCCGTCTACTCGACTACTTCAGAAATCACTCTCCCGTATTTTTCGTCTGATTTCAGGACATTCCGACTTCGTTCGGCCCGTTTGGACCCCCCTCACGCGCGTTTACGAAGCGCACACATCACTTAAAACACGAATATTGAGCCGTACCGCGCAAACCGCACGTCCGATTGACGTTCCATCTACGTGTACACGTCACGAATAATAATTAGAATGTTTCACGGTGGTTTCAGCTCAATCCGAGGTCGTCCGCTATGAATTTGACCGTTTGACGCCCGTTTTGGCCGTTTATGACACAAGAACTGCGTTGTCGGTCACCGTGGGCACACGACACATCCGATTGACGTTCCGTCTGCTCGACCACTTCATAAATCACTCACCCGTATTTTTCATAGGATTTCAGGCCATTCCGAAATCGTTCGGCCCGTTTGGACCACCCTCACGCGCGTTTACGAAGCGCGAGCATCACTTAAAACACGAATATTGAGCCGTACCACGCAAACCACACGTCCGATTGATGTGCCGTCTGCGCGTACACGTCACGAATAATAATTAGAATGTTGCACGGTGGTTTCAGCTCAATCTGAGGTTGTCCTCTATGAATTTGACCGTTGGACGCCCATTTTGGCCGTTTATGACACCAGAACCGCGTTGTCGGTCACCGCGGGCACACGGCACGTCCGATTGATGTTCCGTCTACTCGACCACTTCAGAAATCACTCTCCCGTATTTGTCGTCTGATTTCAGGCCATTCCGACTTCGTTCGTCCCGTTTGGACCCCCCTCACGCGCGTTTACGAAGCGCGTGCATCACTTAAAACACGAATATTGAGCCGTACCGTGCAAACCGCATGTCCGATTGACCTGCCGTCTGCGTGTACATGTCACGAATAATAATTAGAATGTTTCACGGTGGTTTCAGCTCAATCCGAGGTCGTCCGCTATGAATTTGACCGTTTGACGCCCGTTTTGGCCGTTTATGACACCAGAACTACGTTGTCGGTCACCGCAGGCACACGGCACGTCCGATTGACATGCTGTCTGCTCGAACACTTCAGAAATAACTCACCCGTATTTGTCGTCTGATTTCAGGCCATTCTGAAATCGTTCGGCCCGTTTGGACCACCCTCACGCTCGTTTACGAAGCGCGCGCATCACTTAAAACACGAATATTGAGCCGTACCGCGCAAACCGCACGTCCGATTGATGTGCAGTCTGCGCGTACACGTCACGAATAATAATTAGAATGTTACACGGTGGTTTCACCTCAATCTGAGGTCGTCCGCTATGAATTTGACCGTTGGACGCCCGTTTTGGCCGTTTATGACATCACAACTGCGTTGTCGGTCACCGCGGGAACACGGCACGTCCGATTGACGTGCCGTCTACTCGACCACTTTAGAAATCACTCTCCCGTATTTTTCGTCTGATTTCAGGCCATTTCGACTTCGTTCGGCCCGTTTGGACCCCCCTCACGCGCGTTTACGAAGCGCGCACATCACTTAAAACACGAATATTGAGTCGTACCGCGCAAACCACAAGTCCGATTGATGTTCCGTCTGCGCGTACATGTCACGAATAATAATTAGAATGTTTCACGGTGGTTTCAGCTCAATCCGAGGTTTTCCGCTATGAATTTGACCGTTTGACGCCCGTTTTGGCCGTTTATGACACCAGAACTGCGTTGTCGGTCACCGCGGGCACACGGCACGTCCGATGGACGTGCCGTCTGCTCGACCAATTTATAAATCACTCACCCGTATTTATCGTCTGATTTCAAGCCATTCAAAAATCGTTCAGCCCGTTTGGACCCCCCTCACGCGTGTTTACGATGCGCGCGCATCACTTAAAACACGAATATTGAGCCGTACCGCGCAAACCGCACATCCGATTGACGTGCCGTCTGCGCGTACACGTCACGAATAATAATTAGAATTTTGCACGGTGGTTTCATCTCAATCTGAGGTCGTCCGCTATGAATTTGACCGTTGGACGCCCGTTTTGGCCGTTTATGACACCAGAACTGCGTTGTCGGTCACCGCGGGCACACGACACGTCCGATTGACGTTCCGTCTGCTCGACCACTTCAGAAATCACTCTCCCGTATTTGTTGTCTGATTTCAGACCATTACGACTTCGTTCGGCCCATTTGGACCCCCCTCACGTGCGTTTACGAAGCGCGCACATCACTTAAAACATGAATATTGAGTCGTACCGCGCAAACCGCACATCCGATTGAAGTTCCGTCTGCGCGTACACGTCACGAATAATAATTAGAATGTTTCAAGGTGGTTTCAGCTCAATCTGAGGTCGTCCGCTATGAATTTGACCGTTTGACGCCCGTTTTGGCCGTTTATGACACCAGAACTGCGTTGTCGGTCACCGCGGGCACACGACACGTCTGATTGACGTTCCGTCTACTCGACCACTTCATAAATCACTCACCCGTATTTGTCGTCTGATTTCAGGCCATTCCGAAATCGTTCGTCCCGTTTGGACCACCCTCATGCGCGTTTACGAAGCACGCCATCACTTAAAACATGAATATTGAGTCGTACCGTGCAAAACGCATGTTTTATTGACGTTCCGTCTACGCGTACACGTCACGAATAATAATTAGAATGTTTCATGGTGGTTTCAGCTCAATCCTAGGTCGTCCGCTATGAATTTGACCGTTTGACGCCCGTTTTGGCCGTTTATGACACTAGAACTGCGTTGTCGATCACCTCGGGCACAGGGCATGTCAAATTGACGTGCCGTCTGCTCGACCACTTCAGAAATCACTCACCCGTATTTGTCGTCTGATTTCGGGCCATTCCGACTTCGTTCGGCCTGTTTGAACCCCCCTCACGCGCGTTTACGAAGCGCGCGCATCACTTAAAATTCGAATATTGAGCCGTACCGCGCAAACCGCACGTCCTATTGATGTTCCATCTACGCGTACACGTCACGAATAATAATTAGAATGTTTCACGGTGGTTTCAGCTCAATCTGAGGTCGTCCTCTATGAATTTGACCGTTGGACGCCCGTTTTGGCCGTTTATGACACCAGAACTGCGTTGTCGGTCACCGCGGGCACAGGGCACGTCCTATTGATGTGCCGTCTTCTCGAAAACTTCAGAAATCACTCAATCGTATTTTTCGTCTGATTTCATGCCATTCCGACTTCTTTCGGCCCGTTTGGACCCCCCTCACGCGCGTTTATGAAGCGCACACATCACTTAAAATACGAATATTGATCCGTACCGCACAAACCGGACGTCCGATTGACGTGCCATCTGTGCGTACAAATCACGAATAATAATTAGAATGTTTCACGGTTGTTTCAACTCAATCTGAGGTCGTCCGCTATGAATTTGACCATTGGACACCCGTTTTGGCCGTTTCTGACACCAGAACTGCGTTGTCGGTCACCGCGGGCACACGGCACGTCCGATTGACGTTCCGTCTGCTCGACCACTTCATAAATCACTCTCCCATATTTGTCGTCTGATTTCAGGCCATTCCGATTTCGTTCGGCCCGTTTGGACCCCCCTCACGCGCGTTTACGAAGCACACGCATCACTTAAAACACGAATATTGAGCCGTACCACGCAAACCGCACATCCGATTGACGTGCCGTATGCGCGTACACATCACGAATAATAATTACAATGTTGCATGGTGGTTTCAACTCAATCCAGAGACGTGGTGTGGCCGACAACACTCAAAGTGTCCATCTTTTGTTTCAAAAGGACGTCATTTTAAGTGAAAAGCATCAACTGGCATACGGAAAACCGACCAAACGCATTCCGAATCTGTTGATAATTTATCCCAACAATCCATGGGTCATATGTGACGTGTAAGAGCCAACTCGGGATGAATCCGAGTCGTGGTGTGGCCAGGATAAGTCTAAGTGGCTCTCTTTTGTTTAAAATGGACTCCATTTTAAGTACATACGGAAAAATGACCAAACGGATTCGGTTTCCATTGAAACTTTAGGAGAACGATCCATGAGTCATATGTGACGTGTACGAATCAACCCCGCCTCAATCGGAGACGCGGTGTGGCCGGCACCACTCAAAGTGTCTGTCTTTTGTTTCAAAACGACGTCATTTTAACTGAAAAGCATCAATTGACATACGAAAAACTGACCAAAGGCATTCGGACTGTGTCGATACTTTAGCACAAGGATCCATGGGTCATATGTGACGTGTAAGAGTCAATACCTCTTCAATCCGAGGAACGGTGTGGCCGACACCATTCTAACTGTGTCTCTTTTGTTTAAAATGGACAGGATTATAAGTGAAAAGAACAACTGGCTTACGCAAAATCGACCAAACGCATTCCGAATCTATTGATAATTTATCACAACGATCCATCGGTCATATGTGACCTGTACGAGCCAACCCGAGCTCAATCCTAGTCGCGGTGTGGCCGAGATCAGTCTAAGTGGCTCTCTTTTGTTTAAAATGGACAACATTTTAAGTACATACGGAAAACCGACCAAACGCATTCGGTTTCCATTGAAACTTTAGGAGAACGATCCATGGGTCATATGTGATGTGTACGAATCATCCCCGCCTCAATCCGAGGCGCGGTGTGGCCGACACCACTCTAACTGTGTCTGTTTTGTTTAAAATGGATAGGATTATAAGTGAAAAGAACTGGCATACGCAAAACCGACCAAACGCATTCAGTTTCCATTGAAACTTTAGGAGAACTATCCATGGGTCATATGTGACGTGTACGAATCATCCCCGTCTCAATCTGAGACGCGGTGTGGCCGACACCTCTCTAACTATGTCTCTTCTGTTTAAAATGGACATGATTATAAGTGAAAAAGAACAACTGGCATACGCAAAACCGACCAAATGCATTCCGAATCTTTTGATCATTTATCACAACGATCCATGGGTCATATGTGACCTGTATGAGGCAACCCAGGTTTAATCCGAGTCACGGTGTGGCCGGGATCAGTCTAAGTGTCTCTCTTTTGTTTAAAATGGACACCATTTTAAGTACATACGGAAAACCGACCAAACGCATTCGGTTTCCATTGAAACTTTAGGAGAACGATCCAGGGGTCATATGTGACGTGTACGAATCATCTCCACCTCAATCCGAGGCGCGGTGTGGCCGACACCGCTCTAACTGTGTCTGTTTTTTTTAAAATGGACAGGATTATAAGTGAAAAGAACAACTGGCATACGCAAAATCGACCAAACGCATTCAGAATATTTTGATAATTTATCACAACGATCCATGGGTCATATGTGACGTGTAAGAGCCATCCCGGGTCAATCCGAGTCGCGGTGTGTCCGGGATCAGTCTAAATGGATCTCTTTTGTTTAAAATGGATACCATTTTAAGTACATACGGAAAACCAACCAAATGCATTCGGTTTCCATTTTAACTTTAGGAGAATGATCCATGGGTCCTATGTGACGTGTACGAATCATCCCCGCCTCAATCCGACATGCGGTGTGGCTGAAACCACTCAAAGTGTCCGTCTTTTGTTTCAAAAGGTCGTCATTTTAAGTGAAAGGCATCAACTGACATACGAAAGAACGACCAAACGCATTCGGATTCTATCGATACTTTAGCACAATTATCCATGGGTCATATGTGACGTGTACAAGTCAACCCCGTCTTAATCCGAGATGCGGTGTGGCCGACACCGCTCTAACTCTGTCTCTTTTGTTTAAAATGGACATGACTATAAATGAAAAGAACAACTGGCATACGCAAAACCGACCAAACGCATTCGGAGTCTTTTGATAATTTATCACAACGATCCATGGGTCATATGTGACATGTACGAGCCAACCCGGGATGAATCTGAGTCGCGGTGTGGTCAGGATTAGTCTAAGTGTCACTCTTTTGTTTAAAATGGACAACATTTTAAGTACATACGGAAAACCGACCAAACACATTCGGTTTCCATTTAAACTTTAGGAGAACGATCCATGGGTCATATGTGACGTGTACGAATCAAAACCACCTCAATTGGAGATGCGGTGTGGTCGGCACCACTCATAGTGTCCGTCTTTTGTTTCAAAAGGACGTCATTTTAAGTGAAAAACATCAATTGGCATACGGAAAACTGACCAAACGCATTCGGATTGTGTCAATACTTTAGCACAACGATCCATGGGTCAAATGTGATGTGTACGAGTCAACCCCGCCTCAATATGAGGTGCGGTGTGGCTGGTATCACTTTAGGTGTATATATTTTGTTTAAAATGGACATCATTTGAGGTAAAAATATATGGTATAGAAAAAACCGATCAAATTATGAATTGAATTTCAGATTCAACATATAATTTTCATCTAAATTTTAAATTGAATTCTATATGAATTATGTACGTTTATAATTACGTTATGAATTCTAATTTAATTATGGATGTGTATAGTTTCAGGATCCATTATATGTTAAATGTGTATGAATTTGTTCGTAATTGTATATGTATGTTTTATTTTATTGTAGGTACAATAATTGGATTGAAAATGAGGTCAAAATGAGGCCTGATGGAGAGGGGCCGGATGGACAGGGGCTGTGCAAATTGCAGGGTGCTGCAATTTGCAACAAAGGGTATGCCAACGGTTTAAAACCGTTGGCATATAATCCTAAAGAAGTTTTTACCAACGGTTCATTGAACCGTTGGTAAATATCTCTTTTCCCAACGGTTCTAAACCGTTGGGAAAGAGTTTGGGATATTGATATTTCCCAACGGTTCTCCCAAACCGTTGGGAAAAACTATCCCAACGGTTTGGCAGAACCGTTGGGATAGGGTGGCTTTTGTGAGCCTACACCAACAGTTTCCAGTAAACCATTGGGAAAACATTTTCCCAACGGCTTACTTCCCTACGATTATCACAACCGTTGGTATATCATATACCAACGGTTAGAGGGGCTTTCCCAACGGTTGTGAACCGTTGGGAAATATTATATTTCCAGTAGTGATGCATCACTAAATGGTAGATTCAAAATCAAAAAGTGTAAAAGGTGTGAGAAAACTATGTGTGGAACAAAACATTTCCTATCTATCCTACAAACCAAAGAATAATATATGATAATGATGTTGAAATAACAATGTAGGGAAGTAGAATTTTAATCAAAGGTGAATTATTATCTATTAAACAAACAATGAAAAAGGGAAATTTTATAGTCAATTTGTTGAGGCTGTTGATATAAGAATGAGTGATTAGTTTAGAAAGAATAAAAAGCATGGATGAGAAGAAAATCCAAACATAGATGAAATGAATCAAGAGGGTATTTTTCTGGAGGAGAGGGAACCAAGAGGGGGAGGGGGACTTCACCGGAGGTGAGGTAGCCGAGAGGGGCTAGTGGGAAGTGAGGTGGAGGCCAAGACGTTGAGGCGAAGACAGTGGCTAGAAGGTCAAGTTTAGGAGCAGAGGAGGAGCCATGAATCAGAGGTTAGGGAAGGGAGGAAATGGCCAGGCAATGGTGGTTGGATGGCTGAGAGGTGGAGGTTAGAGAGGGGAGGAGAGGGCCAATAGTTGGAGGTCAGATAGCCCAAATGTGGAGGTTGGGGAGGGGAGGAGAGGGTTGGGAGGTGGAGGTCGGGGAGGCGAGGGTTTAAGCGGGGATGGAAAAGATGATTTGGGAGGAGAAGCTGGATGGAGGGTTGATATTGGGGCATTTAATATCCATAGTTTTAATAAAACTATGGGTATAGACCAGAAAAAACACCTATACCCACAGGTTTTATAAACATTGGGTATAGCTAAGTGGGGATAAACCACTTTTCCAGTAGTGTATCCAGTTGTTTTTTTTCCTAATATAAGCATGGATAACATATTGTTCTTTCATTTCATGCATAACCATGGTGTAAATTTATAATTGACCAACATAACTATCCATTTACTATGAGTGATACTTTGAAATCCAAAAGGATTCAATCCATTTGTAGATAGTGCAAGAAGAAGGTTTCTTAACTCATTTCCAAATTCAGGATACTCATGATCAATTCTATTCCAATGAGGAGAGTCTTCCTGGTGAAGAAGTTTCCTATATTTATTTCTTTTATATGCGTTCCATGTCAATTGTATTTAAGTATCCTCACTTAAATATAGGTACTTAAACATTGGAATGATTGTGACATACCATATAAATTTTATAGAACCCAATCCATCTTTGTAGTATTGAGAAGCACCATACATTGGAAATTTTTAAGCGATTATTGGTCCTTGAGAAAAAATATACATTTATTTGGATAAGAATGTATTATTTCAGTGATAATACCCATAGAACATAGAATTCATTTAGTGCCATATGTTCAAGAAGGAATCTTATTATATTCTGGGAGCATATCATTCGAGAGTGTAAATTGTTCAGTAAAACTACTATCACTTCATCCTTTTCCGGTTTTTAAATTCGACAGCTTCAATATGGATGAAAATGCTGTATATTTAGTACAACCAACATAAATTGGCGTCTTTGTACCAATATTTAACATCTCAAACAATTTTGGACAATCACAAAGTTCATATTCAACTATAAATATTGTTTTCTCAATACGATCTTCATCATCATTTACACATGTAATCTCATCCTCAATATGATCTTCATCATTGTCGATACTTGTAATCATATAAGATGATCCATAAAATGCATTATTATCTCCTTCACTAGATACATGAAAATTTTCACCATGTTTAGTCCAATATTTATAACTTTAATTTATTCCATGATAGATCATGTGTTTTCCAACTCTTCTGGACCAATTAGTCTTGAATAAAAATAACATAAACATAGAAAAAGGATTTGAGAAGGTTCATTTTCTTGATATTTTTCATGCACGATGAACTCTTTCACCCCATACTAATAATCCTTTGTTATATTATTAGAATACGTTCATTTTTTGATTTATATCATCCTATTATTTGGTAATATTAATATTTAACAAAATAAATTAAGCATAAAAACCATTTCATAGAAAAATTTCATCTTATGAGTAAAATATTAGTGTAAGGTAAGATTATAAATGGTTTTTATTTTAATGACATAAATTGGTTTATTTTTTTAAAAAAAAATTCTCTCTTTAAAGTCAATCTAAAACAACATTTTACCAAAATAATGTTTAATTGATTTATAAAGTCCAAATAATTATTTTTATTAGATTTATAATATTATGGTTAAACATAGGTTTTTTAAATTTTAAAAAATGGAATAATAATGTAAAATATTATTCTATAAATATAGATTAGATAAATTAAAATGTTTTATAAAATTCTATGTCTCTCTTATATATAATAATGTGATTAAATTCAATGTTTTGGAAAAAAATTATTTTCACAATTCAATTTATAATTCATTATTTTAGAAAAAAAAATTGAAGTTCATTTTTCCATGATTAATCGAAAAATTGAATTAATTTTAATATATTAAAATTATATAAGATATAAAAATTTCTTTTAGATATAATTACTTATAAATAAATATTTTTTTGAAAAATATAACTAAGGATCTAAAATGTAAAATTTGGGTTTGTAAATCAAAAAAATATTTTCTAAATAATAAAGAAAATTTTAAAATATTTATTTAGTCTTATAAATTGGTTTTCTGATGTTAAAATTCTTATTTATATAATAAGTAATTTATGTTATTTATAAAAGCAGTTTTTTTTCACTATTCACCTTAACATCAGTCTTTTTAGAAAAGCCCAAAAAACCATCTTAAACAAATATTGAAATTCTAAATCAAAAAAATATTTTTATTATGTAATATTAAATTTCTTGAATTTTATATTTTAAATTTTAATTAAAATTATAAAATAAAATTAGAAACTATATTCATATGAAAATAAATTTTTTATCATACACGATATTCTCATTCTCAATCTCAATAAAACGTTAACAAAGGAAACATTAATCATTTTTTTTTCATGAATATGACCATTTAATAAAAATATACTTATTTTTACTTAATAAAAATTACAACAAATAATAGATAGATTCTTATATACAATAATTAAGTAATTTGGAATAAATTAATTTTATATATAAACATATATATATATATATATTAATATTTTTCAGAATTTGGTTTCTCCTACTCATTCCTATTAATTCAAAAACTAATTCTAAATGTTCTAAACATAGAACATCTTCTTTTTAGTATGTTATATAATATGAAGAATGCTAAAAAATATATTTGACTTAATTAGAGGAAAACATGTACTAAAATCTGAAGTTGTTACAATAATTATATAGAAAGTCACAAACTCCCAATGAAAACTCCAGAATTCATCATTGATAATATGTATAATTATTTTACTAATGTGGGTTATAATTAATATTTTCTATATTATATGAACTTAATATACCATCTCTTATAGTAATTCAAGTCCCAAGAGAGACTTCTTCTCTATCAGAACCCAACATAGAGGTGATCAACATATAAACTTTAACACAAAACTTCCAAAAAAGCTATATATATCAATTCATGATAACTATTTTTACACAAAAATTACAATATTTAAAGATGATAATAAATTGTTCACTAAATATAAAATACACAAGGTAATGACATGTTTTAAAAATACATTGTGATTTGTTCTAAATGCAGTTCAGTTCGATGACTTTATAATGTACTCAAAACGGTGCGAACCATAGGTTATGATCCCATGATTCCAAAATTTATTGAAAATAAAAGACCAAGAGTACAGGGGAAAAAATTGAGGAGGATTATAAACATGTGAATAAACACCTCAAAGAAAATAGGGGATCATCGTTTGGATCGATCACCATCCCTCCCACTCAGATGATGACCCTACCTATATGTTTTAGGCTGCTTCCAGTCACTATCAATCTCTTTTGATGGGATATCCTCTAGGATCGATTTAGTCTCAGCCGCTGAAGACTTTCCATCAATCGGTAGGGAACTATGAACACTTTCATATTCCTCACTAAAAAATTCCTTACTTTTGGACATGTTCAAAATATCATACATGCTAGTAGTTTTTTTACCAGAGTTTGGATCCTCTTGCACCACATCAATCCCAGAAGTGTCAACCCTTCCCTATCTATCCATGACATAATCAAAAAGCATGTCCCACTTATTTTCCTTAGCCACTTTAGATGATTTAACATACACACATACATCACTTTTTTTCTTCCCTTTGTGATCGAAAGAGGTGATCAATTCCTCTCGATCCAATTGCATATTGGTTGTAACCTGAGTATAAAATTCCTTACCAGAAACCACATGCTCATCATCATGTTCATGTTTCACAGAATTAACATTTCACAAATGTCCATCACAAGAAACCTGTAAAAAAGATTTAGTACTAGGTCCTATAGTAGGGTCACCTATAAGGGACTCTCGATGAACTGTTGCAGTATGTGACTAAAATTGAAAAGTAGAGCAACAATATACCACAATATTAGTCACTGCATTAACCTTCTCATGCTCAGAATCAGCACTTCCATTCAAACAAGAAACCTCATTCATGGTAGATTCCCATACCTTCCTTGTGCATGTTGGGTTACGAGGGTCAAGGAAGGGTGCGACTTTATCATCCTTAGTACTCACAATGATTGATGCATCACCTCACTTCAATCCCCGTACTGCACCTTTGGGTAAAAGGGACTTAATCTTCCGAACCTATCTTTATTGAGAAATATCATGCTCAAAAAACTTAAAAAATTGGTAGAAGTGTCGTAATAATTCATACTCAATATCAATCTCAATTTTTTCACAATTCTCAATGAGATACACAAAATTAAACCTAGGAATTGATAAGTCAATATAAACTAAAACTATAGAATAAAAACCAAATTTTCATTCAATAGTATTATCATCAATATTGAGAGTCACTCTGATATAATAGGTAATGTCCTTCAAAATTTGTGGGTTCCAGAAAACCCAACTGAGGCCGTAAAATCAAATCTAAACTTTAGAATTACTGTGTTTCTGATGAAGTGTATTAAAACTAAAATGCCATTATAAAATTCTTAGAATATCTTGGTTAAGGTTATAAAAACTAGAACCTCAATCTGTAGACCTTTGATATTCCAATTGAAAGATTAAATGGAATTACCCCTTACCAATTGGGACTATTTTCTAGAAATCAAATCCCCATATTCGACTCAGTTTACCATAGGTCCTTCACAGTCGGGGGTTTATCACCCTTTGACAAGATCATCCTTCTAATCAATGAATACTGACAATAATTAAGCTATTCATTGAAGGAAATTTTATTAAAAAATATAGAGATCTTACCTTCATCAGATCAAAATTAAGGTGGAGTCGAATATGACACCTCCATTCCATCATCCGCAAGACGCTTAAAATAGAGGACCTCTGAAAAAAAATCCTTTTAGAGGAGCCCTTGAGTTTGTTTTGGTAGCCATAAGATCAAAATCCATCAATTCTAAGACAACAACCGAATGTCACTGGAAGTAGTGAAATGGAGCAGATCAAAAGAGAACCATCACCTTGTCACACTCCCATTATAGGAACCAGATGAAGATATGACAAAAAATAGATTGTGTGGTGTCGACTCATCATCTCTAGAGAACCAGACCATCATCCGCAAGAACATATCACAATCCAAGGACATTTGACCAAAACAAGGTCAGAGTCACCTCATTTCACTCCCGTTATGGTCACCAGATGCAGACCTGATGGAAAACCATATCTGAATGAGGGCACGAACACCAAGAACCAGATTGTGTGGTGTAGGTGGATTTTTTCCATGAGATGCAAGATGGTAAACCACATATCATCTTCAAAGACCACGAGACTAGAACAAGGTCAGCCTTCATCTTCACTAAGGAGCCCTAGATCATACTCTCAAAAACCTAGATTTAAATTTAGAATTAAAGAATATATAGTGGTTGATAGAATTCCATTTAACAGTAAAGTTTTCCAGATGTATTTTTTGAAAAAAAACTCTTGGTTTGGTATTAAGTTAGAAAATAATTTATATTGGTCTATAATTACCATAATAGTGTTATACTTTCATGGTTTCCATATAAATTCGACTAAAAAATCCATTACAATATTCTATTATATGCTTGATAGTATAGGTAAGAGTACAAAAAAATATTCATTTCTTTAATGTTCATCTATAAACATTTAACGAATCAAACATCTAGATACAACCTCAACTATATCATTCTTTATTCATTTTAAGGAGAATTATAATATGATGTTATACTTTAATATAGTTATCTAAGTATGAACTGAACAATAAATTTTATGAAACACCATTATTAACAAAATCGTATGAGCTATTAAACCATAGAAAGAGACTGAGGACAATGAAAAAATTTGAAGGATGGGAAAGAAACGAGACCATTAAAGTTATATAAGAATCTAACCAGGTGTAGTCAAAAAATGATATTTTCATGGGTAGTTCAATCCATTTTAAAAAATAAAAAACTAACAAAGTTCTTTGAGGTGGAGTGAAGGTTCAAAAGTGATCACATACCTTACTCTTGAAGGTTTCAGTTCAACTGAAATGATCGAGAGAGGGTGACGACATGGATTTCGTTCTACGAGATCTTGAATGACATGATTTAGGATGACCCTGTTAGGGTTCTATTTAAAAGTTTGAGAAGAATTTTATCAGTTCTTTTAAAAAAGAATTGATAATGAGTGGTTTTATGAGCACTATAATAGTAAGAACTGATAAAATGGAAATTTATCTATGCTAAAAAAGCGCTAATAAAATGTATCTTTATCATCACTAAAATTCAAGCACTAATAAAGACCTAATTTTTGTAATATAATTAATATAATTAAAAACTTTAAATGTATATAATTATAAATAAATATTTTAAGAATTAAAAACATGTATTTATAAATATAATTATAAAAAATATATTTATTTTAATTTTATAATTTTCTAAATAAATATATTTAATTTTAACTATAATTATAAATAAATATATTTAAAAATATTTTTATATAATTATAAATATATTTATATAATTATATATATGTAAATATATATAAATACATATATATAATAAATATATTTATTTGACCTTGTCCATCCTCTTTTCATCTTTTTATCATATTTATTTTTCAAATAAAGTTTTAGGAGTGATCTTGCTTGTCTCCTGAACCTTTTGATTATATATATAAGTATATATAAGTATATAATTATAGATATATATTTATTACTATATAAATATGTATAACTATAAATATAATAAATATATTTATTATTTAAATATATTTATTATAATTTTATAATTATTTAAATAAATAAATAAATAAATAAATATTTATAATTATAATTATAAATAAATATTTTTTAAAAGTATTTATATATAATTATATAATTATATATATTTATTAATATATAAATATTTCTAACCACAAATATCATAATTGAATTTACTATTTAAATGTATTTGTTATGATTTTATAATTATTTAAATATAATTAATTAATTATTTATAATAGCTGGGGGCTTAACCGTGTGGTAATGGGTCCCCATAATCCTAAATCAGGTATGGGTTCAAATTCGGATAGGAGTAAATTTATGCAGGTAGGAAATGATGCTGACATGATGCATGACGTAGGGAGGCAGTGACGTAGGCAGGCAGTGACGCAGGCATGATGCAAGTCTGGTGATGCAGGCATGATGCTGCATTGGGCCCTTAGGAAAATTAGTTGGTCTTCGGGCTATGTAATGGGCTTCATGCCCACTAGGCCTTTGGCCTGTGTACTTAATAAATAAGGCTTTATGGGTGGACTAAACCTTGGTGGGGCTATGGTCTGCCTTTCCGGCCTGTGTGTGTGGAGAGTGTGTGTTTAATGTAATTTTACCCCTAAGCACCCAATATTAATTTTATTTATTTATAAGTATAATTATAAATAAATATATTTAAAATTTTGTTTATTTAATTATAAATATATTTATATAATTATATATATTTATATGATAAAGGATAGAAGATGGAATCTTGGTAGCTTATCTCTCTTGATACCAATGGCGATTAGGTCTTCTTCAACTTGATGGCCTCAAATATTGATCTTATATATGTTTCCTTTAATCCCTCAAAGATGGATGGAATTTCCAGTCCCTTATTTAGAGAGGTTTTGGTCTACTCTCCATTATACCTAGGAAATTATAGTAATAAGATCTCAGAAAAAATTGGTTGTGGATCTTGTGGTTTGAAGGATTTCCCTAATGATGAGAATCTTATGATGGAGGGTATCCCGACCTTGGATTGAAATGAAAAAACGAAGTAGGCTCATAGGTCCTTAACCAAGTTTTTTTATGATTCTCAATTTGGGTCTTCTACATCTAAAAGGATTATGTAAAATGGATTGATTTCTTTTTTCAAAGAAAATCATTCACTCAACTCTCAATGTATTGTTGTGTGAAAACACTCAATAATTACTCAGTTGGTGATCCAATAGGTAAAGTATATGGAATATTGGGGACATGTTAATCCAGATTCACCAATTTTGGGGCTTTGGAGGATGGAAGATCACATCACTAGATAAGGGTTTTTTCCACATTATGTTTTATTAATATGATCTAAAGGTAAAAGTGTGGGGGATAAGTTTTGTCCCTCTCAAACTTAGATTTATAATAAATAAATACCAAGATCTTCACTTTACCCTAGAAACTGTTGGAAACTCAACCAATCAATTTTGGATTTGAGTCTTTGGCCTCATCTTGTATATCTAGAACCATCAAATACCATGGGATATAGCCTCTGTTGTTGGGATCTCAATCATATTTGACAAGGAAACATAACTTTAAATGTTTGGGAATTATCCCCAAATTCTTGTTTATATTGATTTGAATTTGACTCTCACTTACATAGAAGTGGTGGTAAATGAAGAATACAAATTTGAGTTGCATATTGAAGTTGAAAAATTACCTGACTAATGTCAGAAATGCAGTAACATTGGGATTTTTGTTCATAAATTCCATAAATTTTTGTGTTGTGTTAACTATAATTTTTTTTTTAAATGTGATTGAGAAATGTAAATTCAATCATCCATCTGTAATCACTGTGAATGAGGGTTCCAATCCATCTAATGTATGTTGGACCCTCAAAATTATCCTGAATAGTGCACCCAAATATATTGAAGGTAGTGGCAGGGGCTAGGAGTAATATGGTAAGAAGGAGCATCACCGGGACTTTGCTCCCAATGTTGTGAATTCATATGCTAAACAAGAGTTATGGTCGGATAAAAAATTCTCCATTTATGAATATTATGTTCTTGATTCAATAGATATTCTTGATTTCCTCTTCATGTAGTCTCAAAATAGTAATGGAAAAAATCCCCCTGAGGGGTCGTCTCTTATTCATGTGAAGAATAAGAGTGTATCTATAGCCTAGATGTAACCTGGGATGGTTGGTTCCTCCTCTAGAAATATGAATGATGGGAAATATAAATATTCATAGGGCTATATTGTCTCTGCTCACATGGCCACTCCATTGGACCTGAGTGGTTCTACAAGGGATGCTGACATTACATCACATGAGAATGAGATGAACCTTGATTATTAGGTCACTCAAAGGGTTCATACAGGATCTCTAGTGGTCTAGTAATTGGACACTAGGTCTGAATTTATTAAGGATCAAGTTGAAGTGTCAAATAAGGATGGCGGTCCTGTTTCCAAGAAGATTTATATAATAGATGATTTGGTTGATCAGAGGTATTCTCATGGGGGACCTAAATAAGACATAATGCTAGATCCAAGTGACAGTGATCTGGTTATGGGGGAGATGGATGCCTCATTTATGAAGGGAAATGAAATTTATCCTTCCAATAAGTCTCCCTTGATCCAAGTTCAAGAAAAGTTAAGGGATCCCTCATCTCCTAAGAAAAATAGCATCTTCATCCTGATCGACATTTTAAATAGATCTAATAGCAAGAAGGTTTTCCCTAAGGAATTTGACAATTCTCATGGAACCAAACGAAAATTATCAAGCACAAAGACTATCCATGCAAGGAGAAATCCAGATACAAATATATTATCAGAGGGTTCAGATTTGGTGGAATAACAGGATCCTCGACCCCTTGAGGATCCCACCCCACTGGATGACAACTTTGATCCTCAAGCTAATGATGACATTACAAGGAAAACTCTCAAAACTTGGGGTAATGATTTATCTCACTCAAATAGATGAATAATTTCTTCTTTCTTAGGATGTTGTATGCTTTGTGCTTTTTGGTAGTGGTTTGTCGCTGTTTTCCATGTGTCTTCTTCCCTTGTACTTTGGGTTTGTTTTTTTTCAATAAATTTTGGGACCATAGGCTATAACCAATGGTTTACACCATCTTGGTATATATATTTAAATAATTATATATATTGATATAATTATATATAATTATATAATTATATATATATTTTAATATATTAATATATATAATTATAAATATTATAAAAATATTTATTATTTAAATATATTTATTATAATTAGAATTATAAATAAACATATTAGAAAACATCCCTAATATATTCTACTTTAGATACATGATCATTTATAAGTTCTTCCTCCTCACTACATGAAGACATAAGCATCTCAAAGGGTTTTTTCATACTTACATTCGTATGCAATTTTTCAATAACTGGCTGGACATGATCTGTACTTGCTGCCAAAGAGGTAGTATTTGCTTCATCCATAATTATATCTATTTATATAATTATAATCTATATATTTATTAATATATAAATATATATAATTATAAATATAATATACTTATTATTTAAATATATTTATTAAAATTTTATTAATATTTATTTTTATAAAAAATATATTTATAATTATAACTATAGGAGGATGGGTTTAGATTCTCGATAGCATCTCTCTCTAGCTGTCTATGGTGATTAGGGCTTCAATCAGATGGCTTCTTCATCTCTTCAACCTCTAGTGGATCTCTTCCTCACACAAGGATGATTCAACTCCCACAAGCATGAAGGTGCTGGAATGGATAATCGAAATGTAATTTATGGAGGAAATGCCATGGTTGATTCACTTAATGATAGTGAGGTCAATCGTTATTTATCTCTCTACAATGGTTCGTTAGCTAGTGGAATTCATTGGAAGGTAAACATTACTCATGTCAAGGTTAATCCGATTATGGTCTCAGAATTCATGGAAATTGGTGAGCATTCTATCATTGCTAGTCTTATTTTTACAAGTGAATTGATGCCTTATAAAATTATGGATCTCGTAGAGAGACTTTTTGGAATTTGGGTCTTTAAAAATTGGAAATATATTCCACTAGGTTGAGATTTTTACACATGATTTTCCCTTCCAAGGATTTGAAGATGTGTTTCTGAGGCTTTGGGTTGGTTTCTCTCAAGCCTAGTATTCTAAACATCCAATAATGGGATAGGAAGTTCAATCCTTTGAATGTTGGAAATTCCACTACTCAGTTGTGGGTCAAGGTAGATTGTTTATACTAGATTCTTTATCAGCATAAAATTCTTTATGAAATTGTAATGTCAATTGGGGCTCCCATTAAAATGGAAAAAGAAATCGAGGTAGAAAAATTTGGTCACTATGCCTGCTTTTTAGTTGAAGTTGGTTTTTGTTATAATTTAATTGATAGGGTTTTTCTTTCAATTGATGATGATGATATTGATTTGAGAATTGAGTATGAAAAGGTTCCCTAATTTTGTATGGAATTTAAGTTCATAAGGTTTGACATTTTAAATTGAAAGAGTTTGATTTTTTGTGTTTTTTCTCTACATGATGGAAAAATTAGAATTCATGATTTAAAAGGGTTAGATGATAAAAATATAATTCTCAAGGTGTTTATTAAAATGTTGTTCATGTTCAGCCTCAAGATTGGGGAGTACAGAATCAGGTGGTCTTAGAGGGAGAGGGGCATGCTTGTGAGAGTAGTCAGGATGTGTATTTGGCTTTTCTGAACAATATTTCTAATCTTGGGAATTCTATTGCAAATGTACTCACTAAGGATACATATACACACTAGAGATCATATCTTATCAGAAGGATTGTTCTGATGTTATGGATGCCTATAAACCCCATGTTTAGAATTCCTTTGTGAGTGTGTGGGAAATAGATCTGAATGGGAAGTAGGCTTCTAGGTCATGGGTGGATATTGTGGAAGAAGGACTAGTAGGTGGTGAAAATTTAGGTGATGAAGCAATGGGGAAAGATTTTTCTAATCAATATCTCTTCCACAAGTTTATTATTGCTTTCAAATCTAAAAAAGTTAATAAAAAGTAGATGAGGAGTCCATTAAGAAATCAAAGACTCGGATTTTTTTTCAAAGTAAGGGATTATTTGAAAAAGAATTAGTACGTGGAGATGTTGTTTCTAAGAGGACATGTTTGATGGATGGTACTATGGGTAAGAGATACTTGTAATTGGTAGGTCCCCCTTATGATAATCAGGTTTTTGATCCGAAGTTGGATCACTCCAAATGAAGTGGCATACTTGCTACTTACAACAGTAGTGCAGAGAATTATATAAACCAAGATAGTGGTGTGGATGATCTGCCCATGATTATTGTTCCAGAATTGGACAGACTAATGGATCCATTTCTAGTTCAATAAATTTCATAAGTAAAACTTAATGATGATTCTTGTAATGCCTTAAACCCAGAAGGCCAGAGTCGGGGAATTATTTTAATACATTAGCATGATTACAGGGAATCAAATCTTGAAGAACCTATCAGTTTTGCAGTTTTGGAAATCCCAATTACATACATGAACCTTACATTACAATTGAAATTATAAAATACAGCACATATAATCCTTTGAGAACACCATTAATCTATTAGTTAAACCTTGTATTTAAAACTTCTTGTCCACCTGGGGAAAATAAAACATAAGAATGGGGTGAGCTCAGATGCTCAGTAAGGGTAAGCATATAGTGAAAGCTATCATAAATAAACATAAACAGTAAGGAAATGTGAATAACTAATAACACATACCATGAAATCATAATATTGATCATAATATGGTAGGAATAAAATCTGATCAAATAACACCATTTAAATAATCACATCAGAAAGATACTTAACCATGGATATTAAACTAGTCAAATAATCAGATGCAATATCAATAACTAATCTTACAAGGAGAGAATTAATAATTCTGAATTTCATAACTATCAATATCTATCCACAAGATATCTAATTTCATGATATATCCTTGTGATAGTTTATGTTTGTGGGTATAAACCCATCTTATTTGTATTGAGATCCATCCTCCTAATAATTTAAAACAACTGGGAAACAAATGTGAAGGGTTTGTCAGTAACTAATTTCATCCCATGAGACTACTGATGCATCGAGGTTCTAAAATAGGCCCCTCCCATCACTTGATAAGTCCAATGGATTCCTCATATGAAAAAATAAACAACATAAACATTCTTATTAAAAAAACTAGCATATGAAATGTGAACACTTTAATCCTAAACCATGAATGGTATGAAAATAGCACATCCATAATCAAACTGATCATAAACACTTAAATAAAATAAGGTAGATTGTATCATAATTTATCAACCTCAATCAAATATAAAATTCAACAAAGTATGTTTACATAGATAAATAATACTATAATAAAATCATTTGAAATATCTTGAGAAAATACCCCTTTTCTTTAAAATCATTAATAAAAAGACATGAATTTATAAAATAAGACCTTTAAAAAATATATATTTTTGAATCAAACATTCCAATATCACTTTGCAACATTTGACAAAAAATAAAAAATTAACATTCTAAAATATTCATGTCCATATAAATAAATCCATAAAACCCATTTTGAAAACATAGACATGAATGAGAAAAATTTAGAATAATAAATATTAGAAACATTTAAAACGATGTTTTAGTTAAATATTCCCTTACATAAAACCATAAAAATAATCATTTTGAAAATATTTTTAAGAAACATGGACATTTATGATAAATCTATCCCAGTAAATACTTACATATAAACAATCTCATATTATAATGAGATTGTGAAATTAACCCTTACCATTGGTCTGATTCTCTCTACATGTGCATGAAAATCTTGTATAGTAAATTTAGACATATTATTATCTAATAAAAAAATCATAATAATGTTTATTATATCATATATGACTTATTTAGGATTTATATTACCCGTTTATTAACAACTTCAAGTTAAAGCAAAGTTTCAGGTAATAATCGTTTTGTTTAAAGTACGCATTTTGACTCGTTATTCCTGATCCTATTACATAGATAATGATTTACTTACTTATAGAATGTAAAAAATGATTTATATATCATATATATTCATTATGTAAATATATATAATGTAACACCCTAAGATTTCAAAGTAAGTTATTTTCTTTAAAGTAATTTAATAGCTTGCGCTACACGCTACACCGAGTTTGAGCGCACCATGACTTACTAAACTAGCCATTCAAAAAGCAGTTATGAATATTATTAACAGAATTTTGAATTTTATAAAATCTATATAATTTTAGAATCCATATTATGTATTTTTTTAGAGATAATATAAGAACAAATTCAATTTTTCAGATAAAAGAAGTATTTTTCAAAAAATGGAATTTTACCGCATTTTAATGGAGAACCCTTTTTAAATAAAATATTTGACACTTTTTTATATTAAATTTGACAAAATAAACTTCTTATTTATAATTTAGACATACAAATTTAATTTGTATAGAATTTTGGTGTTTTTCTGATAACTTTCATATTTTGATGAATTGTGAAAATAATAAATTTTAATTGAAAACAAATTTTTTAATTAAAATAATTTATAGTGTTAAATTATAATTTTGAATGGTTTTGAAGTATAATTAGATTATATTTTTACCATTTAATATAATTTTTTTCATTGTAAGTAATTTCACATAGAAATTGGACACAAACAAGTGTCAATCTTCTGATAGTTATTATTTCTTAAAAACACGATCTTTGTTTTGACAATGAAAATTAATTTTAAATTAATTTCTACCACTTATGTGTTTTGAATTTGGAAAAATTGATTCCATAATTTGAATCAGGAGGTCCAAATTTTTTAAATAGTTTAATTTTATTTTTATACATTATCAATATTTACTTCAGTAAATATTTTATTTACCACGATTAAAGGGGTAAATCAGGTAAATAAGGGCAAACATAATAATATTATAATAATGGTAAATTAACCTAAAATGTATCCTATTAATATTGTTTGATAAATATCCGACTATAGGAATCCTTGGGTTGATTTTGGGACCCCATGGAGCCACTTGAGAGCAATAGTGAAACTTTATATTAATTATTTTAAAGTGAAGACAAAAATGACATAACCATATATCTTTTAGTAAAACAATTTTTACATGGTGTTATATAAGTTATCCTTTTTACTATAAATATTCATTTTAAATATAAAAAGATTTAATATATCATGGTATTTTGTTTATAATTTTTAGACATCAAATAAATAAAATTATTTATGACACAATAATGATGTAGTGTTTACCTCAATAATAAATGATTTAAATAAATAAGATTATAAAAATTAAACAAATATCCAAAACCTTTCAAATTATTATTGGATGATTTTATTTCTAACATGATTCATCTTATATTCGACTTTAATGTGTTTTTGACCTTTAGAAACCTAAAATCATTATATAATAAAATAATATTTTCAAACTTTCCTAAAGAGCCCCTCGTCCCCCTTATAAAAATCCCTCAATTATAACTCATCTCTCACACCTCTCACAACACTTTAATCTTCCATACTATTCCCAACTAAGATCCTTACATCCCTCTATTCCTTTTAGAATCCTTATCTTAGGCATAAGGCACTTCAAGGAAGCCTTTTGGTTCAAAACAAATGGAGTTACTCGATTTAAAGGTAACATCCCCTCTTAAGTTCTTTTCTTTTATTTTACTTCTCCAACCCCCTAAAATCTCTTTATTACTTTATTTTATAAAAAAACCAGTATAATAAATATTCTAGGTTGTTTTTATGAGAATTATTTGAACTAAACTTACACAAACATCCATCTAATGGGTATAGAACATAATGTTTCTGTGGACGGCGAACTACTGCCTCACAAAACGATGATTGTTCAATATTATACTACCAGCTCTTATGGTGGCCATTATGATGACACTATAATTATATATAATATTTATGATATATATTTTATCTATAATCTCCTGTAATTCTATTTTATAGAATACACTTATTCTTTTCATGTTTTATATATACAATAATTTCATTTGAGGAAGTGCAGATTACCGCCCCCAAAAAGTAATACAACTCATTCATACCATACATGGAACATATAAAGGATGGTGTTAATGAAATTACATAACACATATAAAATATTATATTATAATGGAATAATAATATACCAATTTATCATTTGGTTTTCTCTCCTTTTAAAATAAAAAATGGAAGTAGCATTCGTGCGTACGTAAGAATTACCGTCTCCATGAATGCGATGAGATTCATTCCCCATCGTAACCATTAAAGAATAATTTTCAATTTATTATTAAAAATAATATTTAATAACATAATATATTTCTGGATATGAATCAAATACATCCTATCCATAACAGACATGACTTACGTAATAAAACATATAAATGAAACGAATCAATTAACACCGAAAACAATGATACTACTAAAATATTATTAATAAAGAAATATTAAAAGATCATATATGATATAATATTTATGTATTTAGTTATTTTATAATTTAAAAATAATGATTTAACTATTATACATATGGTTAACATACCCTCGACCAAGGAAAAGTACAAGGTAAGTGGTTTTCATCTCACTTCTTATTCTTGTGAGATTCATGCTATATTTCCACTATTTCCTTTTGTGTGGTGTATGTAGTGCCAATGATTGTATTCTTTGTGTAACATAATTTAATTTATGGGTATTTACATCTTCATTATATGATACTTATTTCATGGGGTGTATGTTTCGTAAGTTACCAAATCGGTAAGGGAATTTCAAATCTCAATTTCCTTGGGCTTTACGCATACTTCATTGATTATTTTACTCCAAGATTATGTGTAGAATTGATATTTATTATTTATGTAGTAATTTCAACTCCCCTTTCTGTGGACATACCTTTGATACACATAATCACTCCATTGATAAATTCACATTCCATTGATATGAATAGTTAAGGGTAATCTTAACGGAATTTCCATTCATTGAGTTAAACATCCAAGTCATTGGTTGTGTTTTTAAAAGAATATGTGTGAATTTAATCTGATTGATTTAAAATGAATATCAAATTCCATTGAGTGTATTTATATTTTCAAACATAATTATTTCATTGATTTATCCTTAATATAAGGATACAGTCTTTATAAGGTATTTCGTCTCAATTTACATTCCTTTGAGACCTCTTTGTCGTTATGCACCAATTAACTTTTATATGGTGTATATAATTTCATTTTCCATATTATACCATGAATACCATTATTCTCAAGATAATATAATATTTTGTTTAATGTTATTCCTTAATTACTTGTATTCAAGCGTCTCTTATTTGGTTAGGAAATCTCTAACTAAAATATCATTTTAAATGTTTTAAAATTTTAATCTTCTAAATCTTTCTCATTAATAACCATTTTTAAAAATAATTTTAAGGATTTATTTATATGTACATTAATTTTTTAAAATGAAAATTCCTTTTAAAAGTTTTAAAGTTTTATGGGACACTTTGATTCAAAAATTTCTTTTAAACGACTTCTTTGATAAATAGTGCGACATTTAAATGTTTTCACGAAAAAGCAGACTCTTCTCTCAAATAGTTTTAATGAGTATTTTCATCTATGTAAATATCCTTTAGTGTATTTTATTCTTGATTGAGGTTGATTTACCATAATAAAATCAACCATATTTTATTAAATGAGTTATTTTTTACTGTGGATTTTCTATTTTTACACAATTTATGGTTTGTGGTTAAAATATTAAGCTTTTGTATGATAGTTTTAATAGGAATGTTTAGATTATGTTTCAACCTTTAATATGAGGAATTTATTGAACTTATTAAGTGATGGGTGGATCCCTGTATATCTCCTCGATGCATCGATAGGTCTCATGAGTCAATTAGACATGGAATTGGTTGAGGCCTTTCCCAATTTTTAATATATAGTTTTGGATGAGGCCTTAATCATTTTTAGACGTCTTGACAGAGGCCTTGAAAAAATGTTTCAGAATGTCTGGAATTATACATTCCTTCATTATGAAAATAATATTGACGGATCATGTGGTTATTCAAAAAGTATAATACCCATGACTATGTTTTATTATGGCATTATTTACTCAGCTTATATTCCTACCATAAAGTGTTCATGTTTATTTTTTGTAAAGGCATGTGTTTTGAATTATTCAACATGACTAATGTTTATATTATCTTCTTTTGTATTTCTTACCCTTACTGAGTGTCTGAGATCACCCCTTTCTAATGTTTCATTTTCCTAGGATATGAAGAAGTTAGTTATGAGTGACTTGCAGGAATAATCTAGGAGGCTTGGATGTATCTAATGGAATAAATTAGTTTTTTATTTATTTTAAAGTTGTAATGCTGAACTTATGTATGTATCTTGTTTCCAAGAATACTAAACTGATCGGTCCTTCGAGACTTGATTCCTTGTAATCATGCCAATGTATTAAAATAATGCACTGACTCTGGGTAACTCAGTTCTGGGCATTATAGTTTGTATCAGAGGAAGTTTAGTACAGACCTTGGAGACTAGATATAGATAAACTCTAATTAGAGCCCCCTACCCTAAGATAGATATTAATGATTAGTATATAAGAACATCCAAAAGTTTTGGTAATGTAAATATTATGTGGGTTTTCCAAGAAATACATCCATGTTTGGATACGAGTAGGAAGAGGCGACTCTGGCACAAATGTACCTGGGAGTGAAAACTCTAACAAGGAGTTTCAGGATTGACCCAGGGTATCCTGGTACACGACAATGGGCCTTGATTCACTCTTGGTTATGACACTCCCATGGGATATGCTTAAGATAATTCACATTTTCATTACAAACTGATTTTAAGGATTTTTATATAAGATGATAATAAATAACCTTGGTTAATTCTAAGGTATTTCAGATTGAAAATAAGGTGTAATGATATTCTATAAATGATTTTATGACTCACACTATGCTTTCTTGTGTTAGTCAATGGCTAGATTCCAAGAAAGTCATAGTAACATTGAACATGATGTACAAGGTGGGAACGGTGGTGGAAATGAGCAACAAAATGGAATGATGATAGGTGTAAAGGATATCGTGTTCATGAAAAACCAGTTTTCCAAAAATATGGTCAACAACATATATATTAACAAAATCCCGGACTCAACAAAGAAGAGAAAGGTGGTGAATGATAAGATCTCCAGCAGTGGAGACGTTGGAGAAAAGAAATCTCAATTTTCATCATGTAGGAAATGTGTAAGGAGACACCAAGGTAAGTGTCTCAATGGAATGAATAAATTATTTATTTGTGGGAAATAAGTACATAAAGTAAAGAATTGCTGAGAAAAAATGAAGAGTACTATGGAAGAAAATAACAATGATCCCAATAATCCATTTACAGTCATTTTCTATAAATATAGGAGGCTTGGGAATTAATCGAGTGAATGACCTATTCTATAGGATAACCTATTTGTCATGGAAGAACCTATGTGGAAATATAAGGATAGTGAAATGTTTAAAAGTATTAGTTCTCTTTTTTGATGGGATTAATTTAGAAGAATTTTCTCTTGTATGTGTAACCCTACAGTTTGTTATGTGAAAATGCTATTTTAGGAATAATTATCTTTTTTATTGTTGATATAGTTATAAATAACTATTTGGGGTTATATGATCCTTGAATTTGAGGCAATTACATGTTATTAAATTTTGGGATGAAAATGCGAGGTATGATATAACATTTGTGGTGAAATTATGTTATGGTTATTTTGGAGAATTTATCTCATTTTGGGAATTTTATAAAATATTGTTTTTGAAAAAGGACAACATGCAGACCGTGTGACAACCCATCGCATCGGACAAAGCTACGGTAATTGAACGCACAACCAAAGTGCGATTGAGAGTTATCTCCTACCACTGGACTACATGAAGTCTATGGTTATTGTGACTAATTCTTTTTAGTTAAATGATTTTACTAATCAATAATAAGTTGATTTGGGATCTTATGTCTTATCAAATGGATATCCTTAGTATAGGAAAATTATTTGGTGATTAAGTGATAAATGTTATTTTGAAGAAGTTTGATTTGTTGGGAAGACTATATGCCTAAGGAAAATAGAATACTACAGGATTTCATTTGAGGAGTAATGGTGGATTTTTATCTATGTTTTTATTGTGTATTTATAGCGATTTGGGTTATTTATGGAAATGATTAACCTATCATAGAGAATATGTGATTAGGTTAATTAATTTTAACTATGTGACTTTAAGAGTAGTTGTTGTTATTTAGAGATACGGTTTAACGTGGAAGACTACATAATCAAATTCTTCTAATTTTTGGGTTTCAATATTAGTTTGGATTATATTGAAGGATTATAAGGACAATTGTTTGTTTAATGGTATTTATTGAACTTTGGGTATTGATGGAATAATTTTAGAAATTTAGATTAGTATTTATTTCTCTAAAGGATTATCCTTTTTGGGGATCATCTGATCTTGTACTAACCATTTTGGTTTTGTTTTATCTCTAAATACAAGGTAAATATATAGTTTATCCTTTACGGATCATGCGACTCTCTAGAAGTTTATTCTATAACTTCAGGTGTAACCAGGTCATCTTAAATACTCATCGTTTGAAAAAAAAGATGTTTTAGTGGTAGAAATTTATTAGAGGATGAAACTTTACTTAAAATGTACGTATATCCATTTATGTTCTTATTAAATCTCATAAATAAATTCCTCAACTTTATGAAATGGAACTTAAAAAAAGAAACATTGTCTGTTTACTTTTCTGACTGGGAAACTAATGACCATTTATCCCATCAAAAGTTTGTAGTTTTCTTGTTGTTAACTTTCTCCTGATCATGTTTTATATCACTCTCTATCAGAAATTGACACTTAGTTTATCTTCCATATCCATGTTTTCCAACATGTAATCCTAGTATGGGTTATCTCGGGTGACCTTTGTACTTATCTTTCTCTCTTTTAAAGTGCTAGTTTCATTAACTCTTTTTCTGATGTGGGACTTTAAATGAAGTTCCCAAGCCCAAATTTAAAAATTTTTAGGACACAATTTCAAAAATGGGGGAAGAATGTAATACCTTAAGATTTCATAGTAAGTTATTTTCTTTAAAATAACTCAATAGTTTGTGCTACACGCAACACCTAGTTTGAGCGCACCACGACTTACCAAACTAGCCTTTCAAAAAGCGGTTATGAATAGTATTAACTGAAAATTCAATTTTATATAATTTATATAGTTTTAGAATCCATATTATGTGTTTTTTGTACATAATATAAGAACAAATTCAATTTTTCAGATAAAAGAAGTATTTTTCAAAAAATGCAATTTTACCGCATTTTAATAGAGAACCCTTTTTAAATACAATATTTGAAATTTTTTTATATTAAATTTGAAAAAAATAAACTTCTTCATAAGAATTGGTACATACAAATTTAGTTTGGATAAAATTTTGGTGTTTTTATGATAACTTTCATATTTTGATGAATAGTGAAAAATACTAAATTTTAATTGAAAACAACATTTTTAATTAAAATAATTTATATTGTTATATTATACTTTTGAATGATTTTGAAGTATAATTGGATTATATTTTTACCATTTGATCTAATTTTGGACATTTTATGTAATTTCACTTAGAAATTGGACACAAACAAGTGCCAATCTTTTGATAGTTATTATTTCTTAAAAACACGCTCTTTGTTTTGATAATGGGAATTAATTTTAAATTAATTTCTACCAGTTATGTGTTTTGAATTTGGAAAAAATGGATTCCATATTTGGAATAAGGATGTACAAATTGTGTAAATAGGTTACTTTTATTTTTTTACATTATGAATATATACTCCAATATATATTTTATTTAATGTGGTTAAAGAGGTAAATCTAGTAAATAAGGGTAAAAAAATAATATTATATTAATAATAAATTACCCTAAAATGTGTTCTATTCATATTGGTTGATATATATCCGACCCAATACATCCTTGGGTCGATTTTGGGACCCCACGGAGCCACTTGATAGTGATAGTGACACTTTATATTAATTATTTTAAAGTGAAGACAAATGTGACATAACCATTTATCTTTTAGTAAAACAATTTTTACATTTGGTTATATAAGTTATATTTTCTACTATAAATATTAATTTGAAATATAAAATGATTTACTACATCATGGTATTTTTTTATAATTTTTAGACATCAAATAAATGAAATTATTTATGACACAATAATGATGTAGTGTTTACCTCAATAATAAATGATTTAAATAAATAAGATTATAAAAATTAAAACAACATCCAAAACCTGTAAAATTATTATTGGATGATTTTATTTAGAACATGATTCATATCATCTTCGACTTTAATGAGTTTTGTACCTTTAGAAACCGAAAATCAATATATAATAAAATTATATTTTCAAACTTTCCTAAAGAGCCCCTCCTCCCCCTTATAAAAAACCCTCGCTTCTAACTCATCTCTTAAACCTCTCAAGCCCATTGTATCATCAAAACTCTGACCAAATAATATACTTACATCCCTATATTCCTCTTAGAATCCTTACCTTAGGCATAAGGCACTTCAAAGAATCCTTTTGGTTCAAACTAATGGGAGTTACTCAATTTAAAGGTAACATCCCCTCTTAAGTTATTTTCTTTTATTTTACTTCTCCAACCCCCTAAAATCTATTTATTTGTTTATTTTATAAAAAAACCAGTATCCTAAATATAATAGTTTGTTTTTATGAGAATTATTTGAACTACACTTACCTAAACCTTCATCTAATGGGTATATAACATAATGTTTATATGGATGGTGAACTACTGCCTCACAAAACGATGATTGCTCAATATTCTACTACCACCTCTTATGGTGGAAATTATTATGGAACTGTAATTATATATGATATATATGATATTTATTTTATCCATAATATTCTTTTATTCTGTTTTATAGCATACCCTTATTCTTTTCATGTTGAATATATTAGATAATTTCATTTGAGGAAGTGCAGACTACCGCCCCCTCAAAGTAATATGAATCGTTCATACCATACATGGAACGTATAAAGGATGGTGTTAATGAACTTACATAACATATATAAAATATTATATTATACTGGAATAATAATATACCTATGTAACATTTGGTTTTATTTCCTTTTAAAATAAAAAAATGGAAGCAGAGTTCGTGTGTACGTACGGATTACCGTCTCCACGAATGTGATGGGATTCATTCCCCATCATAACCATTAAAGAATAATTTTCATTTGATTATTAAAAATAATATTTAATAACATAATATCTTTCTTTATATGAATCAAATACATCCTATCCGTAACAGATATGACTTACATAACAAAACATATAAATGCAACGAATCGATTAACACCTGAAACAATGATACTACTAAAATATTGTTAATAAAGCAATATTAGAAGATAATATATGATATAATATTTTTGTATGTAGTTATTGTATAATTTAATAACAATTATTTAACTATTATACAATATGTTAACATACCCTCGACTAAGGAAAAGTACTAGGTAAGGGGTTTTCATCTCACTTCTTATTCCCATGAGATTCATGCTATATTGCCACTATTTCCTTTTGTGTGGTGTATGTAATACTCATGATTTTATTTTTTTTGTAATATAATTTAATTTAGAGGTATTTAAATCTTCATTATATGATACTTCTTTCATGTGATGTATGTTTCGTATGTTACCAAATCGGTAAGGGAATTTTAAATTTCAATTTCCACTCATTGGGCTTTATGCATAGTTCATTGATTATTTTACTCCAAGATTATGCGTGGAATCACTATTTATTATTTATGTAGTAATTTACACTCCCCTTTATTTGGATGTACCTTTTATACACATAATCACTCCATTTATAAATTCACATTCCATTGATATGAACTTGTTAATGGTAATCTTAACTCAATTTACAATCATTGAGTTAAATATCCAAGTCATTCGTTTTGTTTTTACAAGAATATGTTTGAATGTAGTATGATTTATTTACACTAAATATAAAATTATATTGAGTGTATTTATATTTTCTACACATAATTATTTCATTTATTTATCCATAATCTAAGGATACAGTCTTTATAAGGTATTTCGTCTCAATTTACATTCCTTTGAGACCTCTTTGTCGTTATGGCCCAATTCACTTTTATATGGTGTATATATTTTCCTTTGACATATTATATCATGAATCCCTTTATTCTCATGATATTATAAGGTTTTGATTAATGTTATTCCGCAATTACTTGTATTCAAGCATCTTTTATTTGGTTAGGAACTCTATAACTAAAATATCATTTTAAATGTTTTAAAAATTTATTCTTATAAATTTTCCTCATTAATGTCCATGTTTTAAAAATTGTTTTAAGTATTTATTTATATGGACATTAATGTTTTAAAATAAAAATTTCTTTTAAAAGTTTCAAAGTGGTATGAGACACTTTGATTCAAAAAACTCTTTAAACGACTTCTTTGATAAATAGTACAGCATTTAAATGTTTTCACGAAAAAGGGTACATTTCTTTGAAGTAGTTTTAATGACTATTTTAATCTATTTCAATATCCTTTATTTTATTTTATTCTTTATTGAGTTTTATTTTTCATAATACAATCATCCATACTGTATTAAATGAGTTATGGTTGACTGTGGATGTGCTATTTTTATACCATTAATGGTTTGTGGTTAAAATATTGACATTCTGTATGCTAGTTTTAATACAAATGTTTAGATTATGTTTCAACCTTTCATGTGAGGAATTTATTGGACTTAGTAAGTGATGGGTGGGGCCTGCTATATCTCCTCGATGCATCAGTAGGTCTCATGAGACAATTAGACGTGGAATTGTACGAGGCCTTTCCCAATTTTTGATATATGGTTTTGGCTGAGGCCTTAATAATTTTTAGACGTCTTGGATGAGGCCTTGAAAAAATGTTTCAAAATGTGAAGCATTATACATTCACTCATTATGAAAATAATATTTATGGATCATGTGGTTATTCTACTAGTAGAATACCCATGACCCTGTTTTATTATGGTATTATTTACTCAGCTTATATTCCTGCCATAAAATGTTCAGGTTTATTATTTGTAAAGGCATGTGTTTTGAATTATTCAACATGCCTAAAGTTTATGTTATCATTCACTATATTTCTTACCCTTACCGAGAGTTTGAGGTCACCCCTTTCTTATGTTTTATTTTCTCAGGATATGAAGAAGTAAGTTATGAGTGACTTGCAGGCATAATCTAGGAGGCTTGGATGCTTCTAATGGAATAAATTAGTTTTGTATTTCTTTTAAAGTTGTAATGTTGAACTTATGTATGTATCTTGTTTCCAAGAATACTGAACTTATCAATCCTTCGGAACATGATTCCTTTTAATCATTCTAATGTATTAAAATAATGCACCGACTTTGGGTAACTCGGGTCGGGGCGTTACAGTTGGTATGAGAGAGAGTTTAGTAAAATCCTTGGAAAGTAGATTTATAAAAACTCTAATTAGAGCACACTAACCTAATATATAAATTAAGTATTAGTATATAAGAACATCCAAAAATTTTGGTAATGTAAATATTATGTGGGTTTTCCAAGAAATACATCCCTGCCTGGATACGAGTAGGTAGAGGCGGCTCTGGCACAAATGTACCTAGGAGTGAAAAATATGACAAGGAGTTTCGGGCTTGACCTAGGGTATCCTGGTACACGACAATGGACCCTGATCCACTCTTGGTTATGACACTCCCGGGGGATATGCTTAAGATAAATCACATTTTCTTTACAAACTGATTTGATGGATTTTAATATAAGATTAGAATAAATAACCTTGGTTAATTCTAAGGTGTTTTAGATTGAAAATAAGGTGTTATGATATTCTCTAAATTATTTTATGACTCACACTATGCTTTCTTGTGTTAGTCAATAGCTGTATTCCAAGAAGTCATAGTAACATTGAACATGATGTACAAGGTGGGAACGGTGGTGGAAATGAGAAACGAAATGGAATGATGATAGGTGTACAAGATATAGTTTTCATGCTGAATCAGTTTTACAAAAATATGGTCAACAATATATATATTAACCAACTCCTGGAATCAACAAAGAAGAGAAAGACGGTGAATGATAACATCTCCAGCAGTGGAGACCTTGGAGAAAAGAAAGATCAATTTCTATCACGTAGGAAATGTGGAAGGAGACACCAAGGGAAGTATCTCAATGGAAAAAAGAAATGATTTATGTGTGGTAAAGAAGGACATAAAGTAAAGAATTTCCAAGGAAAAATGAGGAGTACTAAGGATGAAAATAAAAATGATCTTAATAATCCATTTACATTCATTTTCTGTAAATTTAGGGGACCTGGGCATTACCTGAGTGAATTCACTATTCAATAGGATAACCTATTGGCCAAGGAAGAACCTATGTGGAAATAAATGGATGGTGAAATGTTTAAATTTATTAGTGCTCTTTGTTGATGTGATTACTTTGGAAGACTTTTCTCTTGTATGTGTTACCGTGAAATTTGTTATGTGAAAATTATATTTTAGGAAGAATTATCTTTTCTATTGTTGATATAGTTAAAAATAGACATTCGGGTTTATATGATCCTTGAATTTGAGGCAATTACATGTTATTAAATTTTGAGATGAAAATCCGAGGTATGAGATAAAATTTGTGGTGAAATTATGTTATGGTTATTTTGAGGAATTTATCTCATTTTGGGAATGCTATAAAATATATTTTTTGAAAACGGACAACAGGTAGACTGTGTGACAACCCGTCACGTCAGACAAAGTTGCGGGAATCAAACTCACAACCAAAGTGCGATTGGGATGTATCGCCTACCAGTAGACTACGTGAAGTCCCTAGTTAGTATGACTAATTAATTTTAGTTAAATGATTTTATTGATTAATAATAAGTTGATTTATGATCTTATGTCTTATCAAATGGATATCCTTAGTATAGAAAAATTATTTGGTGATTAAGTGATAAATGTTATTTTGGAAGACGTTCGCCCTATTGGGAACACTATATGCATAAGGAATATAGAATACTACAAGATTTCATTTTAGGAGTAATGGTGGATTTTTATCTATGTTTTTATTGTGGATTTATAGAGATTTGGGTTATTTATGCAAATGATTAACCTATCATAGAGAATATATGATTAGGTTAATTACTTTTAAGTATGTGACTTTAAGAGTAGTCGATGTTATTTGGAGATACAATTTAATGTGGAAGACTACATAATCAAATTCTTCTAAGTTTTGGGTTTCAATATTAGTTTGGATTATATTGAAGGATTCTAAGGATAATTTTTTATTGAATGGTATTTATTGAACTTTGGGTATTGGTTGTTTAGTTTTAGAAATTAAGATTAGTATTTCTTTCTCTAAAAGATTATCCTTTTTGGGGATCATCTGATCTATTACTAACCATTTTGGTTTTGGTTAATCTCTAAAGACAAGTTAAATAGATAGTTTATCCTTTTTGGATCATGTGATTCTCTAGAAGTTGATTCTAGTGCTTCAGGTGTGACCAGGTCATCTTGAATACTCATCGTTTGAAAAAAAAAGATGAGTTAGTGGTAGAAATTTATTAAAGGATGAAACTCTAATTAAAAAGTAAGTATATCACTTTATGTTCTTAGTCAATGTCACAAACCAGGACGAGTCTCCATCCGACCCAGCGCCCGACCTGGTTCGCGACAAGGCCTGAATGGCGTTCATGATCCCCACGGGCTAGCACAAGTGCCCATGTATCAAGAGTAACATGTGGTAATTATTTAACCAAAACAAGAGATAGAAAAACAACTAACAAGTCAAATAAACTGAAACTGGAAGCCGACAACCAAACACACCTTTAAATATAAATAGGTTTAAATCTACAATTCAACTAAAAACCCAAAGTGAACAACAAAAAAGATAGAGAAGTAAAACTCCAATACCAACCTATAAGTGACATGAGAAGCAGCATCCCCAAGATACCAACACCAACCTACACGCGAAGACCAACAACATCCAGAACCACCATCACTAAGCACAATTCCCCAACCTGGAATACACAAAAGACAGGATCTACATACCACTAAAGGTGTATGTAGGGTGTGATCCAAATGACCAGTAGGATACCACCCAATAAAAAGGTTCCATTCCACAACATCAAAAAGATAAATTAACATGATTATTTAAAACCATACTTTTAAAAAGCTTTTTAAAGAAAAAATTTGAAAACTAAAAGTGAAAAGAAAAGAGTACATAAACAAAAAACATTTCACAAATACTACTTTAAAATGGAAGGAAAATTTTATAAAGAACATGAACATACCCAAGTGTTCCTCCATATGCCGACGGAAGGCACCACGTCATGAATAGTAGAGCACTGCAGGTGAAACCCCTATGGCAGCTAGTATGCGTGGTGCGCTAGAGACATCATACCTAGGTGTAAATGTGGCATAGGAACCACAATAATCAATGCTCTCATGCACGAGCCACTATTAGGGAAACACATCCATAACCTAGTGGTCTCCAATCATCACAAAAGTTTAGTTAGTGTTGTAATGTCAATCCAGCTAGATGAAACCGGGATGAACCGCTCACGTGTCATCTAGCGTACTAGTCCTAATCCTCCCACCTAGGTACCTGGGGTTTTCCCTTGTTCTCAATCAAGTTCCACATTCACATATCACAAACCAAACAAGACATTACATCATAAGACACCACTTGCACAACCAAATTCCTCTTTAAAGATCAAATGCACACCATGGCCATTTCAAATATAATTTTCATCACTTTTAAAATTCAATATATATATCATTTAAAAAACTTAATAAAACAGTTCCATGAGATGCTGCAAGGCTTTACACAAAAAACACACTAAAAATCCACTTTTAAACCAAGCTCACACCAAAACCTTTTTAAATTATAATTTTCATAACACTCACAAATTAATAAATCATCTAAATAATTAATAATACATTTCTAAAATGCACAACAAGGATTTACCCTAAAAAAGTACTCAATTTCTCTCTCTTAAACTTAAAAGTTCCTCAAAACATTCATTTTTTCTTTCCAAACATGGTTTGAACCTCTTCCATAAATAAATACACAATTATAACAACTTTAAAAAAACTTCAACAACACACCCAAATGCTTTTAAACCAAAAGAGAACCACAAAGCCAACATGTCAAACAAACTGTTTTGAATGAAAAATATCATTAAAATAGACACACTTAATCTTTCATATCAAAGAAAAACCACTTTTAAGGAACCACCATTATTTAAAAGACACCATTTTTTCTTTTCACACGCGCCGAAGAAAACCAAGACAATGTCCAATCTCCTCTATAAGATCACCCATACTTTAAATCCATTTCCAAAACAAGCTTTACCCCCCCTCACAAAACTAAACCAAACCAACACACCCAAAATGAATCGCTACACATTAAAAATCCACATTTAACCATACACAACTCAATTACCCTTGAAAACTATGTTCGCACCAACCAAACAACTCCTAGAACCCATCCTGAAAACATTGCACCAAAACAACACAAATTTTTACATGAAAAGACCGTTTTAAAATCAATTGCACACTCAACTATTCTAAAACCTCATTTTCACCATATAAACAATTGATTAAACACTTATAATTTATTAAAACAAGGTCAATATGAAAAAAATAATATCATTTATAAAGAAATTGTCATTTTCATCACGCATGCATGTCAAAAAAATTTTAAAATGCATTTCACACAACCTATAAAGCACAACCTATCATTTACACAACAATACACATATAAACAACAAGACTTAACTATTTTGGAAATCAAATTTAATCAAACGATCATGCAAAAACATTCCAAATATAGATCGCACTATGCAATTAAATCATATAACATATTAAATTAACAAAACAACCAAATTAAATTTTCCAAAAGATGTCAAGGCATGGAACCACCTACCTTAGTGTTGATTTTTCCAAAAATTTGGTGTGAATTCTTCGATCGCCCACCAATCGCACAACAAGCAAACTGAATTTAATCCCTAATCCACAAGATTGAACAAAAATACCCCAAATTAAGACCCTAATATGACACCCTAGTTGTTGAAAAAAACCCCCAAAGAACAAAGACCAAAACCCTAGCCATGAGGTGAAGAGGTCTATTGGAGGGAGGGGGAGAGGTGGCGACGCAACATGAGCTCAACCAGAAGGTCCGATCGCTGGTAGGCTGACCAGCGCAGGAGGCGTGCATGGAGGTCCGCACAGTTGTGCGAACTGGCTGGCTGTGGGGGGTCGAGGCAACGAAAAAAGAGGGGGGAAGGGTTGTGGGTGGCACCGACTTGGGGAGTTGCTGGGAAGGAGGTCTGACTGGCCAGATGAGGGGGTGGCGCGCGATCCAGGTGGGTGGGGGAGTTCTACAGGGAAGGGGGGAAAATGAGGGGGGGGGGGGGTGCAGTGCGATCCAACCCTAAGGGGGAAAAACAAAAAAAGAAAAAGAAAACTAATAATAATAATAATAACAATAATGATAACAATAATAATAGTAATAATAATAATAACACTAATTAATAATAATAATAATATTATTATTATTAAAAACATGAATAATTAAACTATTAAAAAATCTTTCCCATTATATATTTTTTCATCCACACATTTAAATTATTTTCATTATCATTAATTAATTTTATTTTTTTTGGTTAATTGAACGATGGGTGGGTCACACGGCATCGTTGGCGGAGTCGCACGACTTTACAATTATGTTTCTCCCGTGCATCGCATGATGTGAAGCCCCAATGAGCTGGATGAGGTCACACGGCTTCGGCGAGGTCACGTGTCAAAGTTAAAATGTGTGTTTCTTTAAATAAGAACTCAAATGGTTTTAAGCTGGGATTCTACCCAAACTACCCGATTCCCAGAAAATTAATAAAATAAAAGATTTAAAAAATGGCGAGTGTGACAATTCTCCTCATCACAGTGCTTTCTGTCCTAGAAAAGCCCCAACTAAGGTTGAATACAAAATTATAAAGAGACCCCCCTTCAGGTACAAAATGGATCCCCATGAAAAACAAGTGAAAAGAAGCAAACACATCGTGCTCATAGAAAGTGACTAAAATGAAAAACTCAAGAAAATCATAATAAGACTTTCTGATATGTGTCGCCCACCCCAAAGAGCTAGAACACCTCCAATTGATTGATAAAAGTAATGAAAATAACCAAAAGGACATCATGGGGAATCCCAAAGGAGATCCCCAACATTAAGAACCAACCAACGCCCAAGGCAAGGCAGGAAAACCGACACGGGGAGGCTCGAGAAGACTCCCCACCATTATGAAGATGGACAACACTAATTCATTCCAGAGACATTTGAGCGAGACCTATCATGGATTTACCCACTATTATAGCTAAAATAAGATACAAAACCTTGAAAATTTTCCAACGGTGACCAAGTTCCCCACCACAAAGGATGGGGAGGGCTGAACCCAACTACCGGGCATCAAAACCATAGCCAGAGATTGACCAAAATCTCCAAATCCTTGGATGATCATTATTCAAATTTGAGACTGATTTACCCAACAGACTCCCATACGAACCACGAAAATCAATTACATTCAGTGGGATGAAACCCCCAAAATTTTAAGGTAACAAGAAGAACACACCTCATCATAGCCATGAGAAACCCCATGTACCCAAACAGGTCGTTTGAAATAGAACCACATGAAAAAATTTAAACCTCCTTCACCTTCAGTACCGACGATAGAGATAAGGTTGGGGTTCCATAAACTCTCGGGGTTCCACGCCACACACCAAATTCACTCCGAGGCCTATGGATGGAGCCTTGATGTTTGAAGCATATCCTGCATCATAGTCAGGCATGGAAGACTCTTGAACAGAGCTTCTCCCTTTGCTGTCACATGCAACCACACCACAACTAAGACAACACCAACAAACCCAACACACCACGACATCCACCAACTCCCTCACAGTACATCAACCAAAATAGGGGTTTAGATGATATGAATGCATCACCTCTTCACCTTAACCAAGAATCTTAAGAAGGAAAGACACATGAAAAACACTCCCCTTTAATAGGAAAAATTAGAACTCCCTAAGAGTAGGACACACACCCATGAAAAAAGGGATTCCCGAAAGACTCTACGAAATCCACCTTTGCTCTTCAAAGAGAACTCACGCCACAAGAAGTCACCAAACATGACTCTCATTGCCGATGAAAGCACGACAAAGCTCTTCAAGATACTGGTCAACACTAATAATTCTGAACCACCTTCACCCTTCCCCACTAGAATTCCTTTCACCGTTTCTAGGGGGAAACCTTCCAATGCAACAGTGTCAAACTTCATACCCAATGACTCAGACAATCCAAAGAGACAAAAACTCCAATAAATTTCCCTCATGTTCATCATTTTGTTGTGAGAGGATCCTCTTGATCGAAAATAAAAAGGAATAGACTTCTTAGCACTACCACTCAAAAGGAAGAGTTATTTCTTTAATCAGTTGGAGGGTCAACCAACGACGAATTAATCGTAGCCACACTTCAATCATGTGTTAGTGCTTTATGGGGGTGGGGGTGTTCACTAGTCATGAAAGAAGACCATGGACCCAATCAAGCTGGTCTAATGGCCAAGAAATACTGAAAAAAAACACTAAATGTGCAGGGAGAACCACTGCAAGGGCTCCCTAAAGCACTTTTCAAAAGAAACCATTAACCACATGCTTGTACACCAACTTACAAATAAGAATTAAAACTTAGGACACAAATCATTTTTACTTAAAAACCATATTTACACGAATCCAAAACAAAGATATGAGGAATGATGCAAGAGGGAACTAGTGTCAATGGGTGACTAGGACATATGGTTGGCGGCCATATGCCAATCATGCCACCGCCACAGAGGGTATTCTAGGACTGCATCGCCAGCTCCACATGGCTTTCCAGACCGTAAGAGCTCACTGGGACCACTGACCCTACTCTCTTTTCATTTCCCCTAAACTAGATTAACCACAAGAACCAATGACTCAGACAAACCTCAACTTACTTTGGTAACTCGAGTCCCAGCACAAGGTGTGTTGTCCAGGCACATTGCTCGTAGCTAGAATGTCGAGTTCTGACAACCTTAATTTTGGTATACTCTGACTCTATCACAAAAGAACACGACCTAAGAGGACAAACCTCATCTGATACCATTTTTTCACAAACCAGACCAGGTCACCATCTGAACTGGTGCCCAACCTGGTCCGTGACATGACTGGAATGACGTTCCCGATCCCCACGGGCTGACACAACTTCTCAGGTATCAAGAGTAACAAGTGGGAACGATTTACCCAAAACAAGAGATAGAAAAACAACTAACAATTCAAATAAACTGAAACAGGAAACCGACAACCAAACACACCTTTAACTATACATAGGTTTAAGTCTACAATTCAACTAAAAACCCAAAGTGAACAAAAAAAAGATAGAGAACTAAAACTCTAATACCAACCTCTAAGCGACACGAGAAGCCGCATCCCCAAGCTACCAACACCAACCTGCACGCGAAGACCAACAACATCCAGAACCACCATCACTAAGCACGATGCCACAACCTAGAATACACAACGGACAAGAACTATATACACCCAAAGATGTATTTAGGGTGTGATCCAAATGCACAGTAGGATAACACCCGATAAAAAGGTTCCATGCCACAACATCAAAAAGATAATTTACCATGATTATTTAAAACCATACTTTTAAAATTCTTTTTAAGGAAAACATTTGAAAACAGAATGTGAAAAGAAAAGAGTACTGAAAGAAAAATAATTTCACAAATACTAATTTAAAATGGAATTAAAATTTTATAAAGAACATTAACATACCCAAGTAGTCCTCCATATGCCAATGGAAGGCACCATTTCATGAATAGTAGAGCACTGCAGGTAAAACCCCAAAGGCAGCTAGTATGCGTGGTGCGCTAGAGACATCGTACCTCGTTGTAAACGTAGCATAGGAACCACAATAATCAACACTCTCGTGCACAAGCCACTAGTAGGGAAACACATCCATAACCTAGTGGTCTCCAGTCATCACAAAAGTTTAGTTAGTGTTGTAACGTCAATCATTACAGATGAAACCGAGACAAACCGCTCACGTGTCATCTAGCGTACTAGTCCTAATCCACCCACCTAGGTACCCGAGGTTTTCCCTTGAGCTCAATAAAGTTCCACATTCACATAGCACAAACCAAACAAGACAATACATCATAAGCCACCACTTGCATAACCAAACTCCTCTTTAAATTTCAAATTCACACCATGAAAATTTTAAATATAATTTGCATCACTTTTACAAATCAATATATATATCATTTAGAAAAACATAATAAAACAATTCTATGAGATGCCGCAAGGCTTTACACCAAAAACACACTAAAAATCCACTTTTAAACCAAGCACACACTAAAACATTTTTAAAGTATAATTCACATAACACTCACAAATTAATAAATCATCTAAATAATTAATAATACATTTCTAAAATGCACAACAAGGCTTTACCCTAAAAACATACTCAATTTATCTCTCTTAAACTCAAACATGCCTCAAAACATTCATTTTCTCTTTCCAAACATGGTTCACACCTCTTCCATAAATAAATACACCATTATAACAACTTAAAAAAACTTCAACAACACCCCGAAATGCTTTTAAAACAAAAGAGAACCACAAAGCCAACATGTCAAACAATTCGTTTCGAATGAAAAATCTCATTAAAATAAACACACTTCATCTTTAATATCAAAGACCAACCACTTTTAAGAAACCACCATTATTTAAAAGACACCATTTTTTCATTTCACACACGCTGAAGAAAACCAAGACAATGGCCAAGCCCCTTTATAAGATCACACATACTTTATAAAACCATTTCTAAAACAAGCTCCCCCCCACCCTTTTCACAAAACCAAACAAAACCAACACACCCAAAATGACTCACTACACATTAAAAATTCACATTTAAATATAAACAACTCAATTATCCTTGAAAACTAAGTTCGCACCAACCAAACAACTCCTAAAACCCTTCTTGAAAACATTGCACCAAAACAACACAAATCTTTACATGCAAAGACCATTTTAAAATCAATTGCACACCCAACTATTATAAAACCTCATTTTCACCATATGAACAATTGATTAAACACTTAGAATTTATTAAAACAAGGTCTAAATGAAAAAAACATTATCATTTCTAAATAAAGTGTCATTTTCTTCACGCATTCATGTCAAAAAAAATTTAAAACACATTTCACACAACCTATAAAGCACAAACTATCATTTACACAACAATACACATATAAAGAACAAGACTAAACTATTTCAGAAATCCAATTTCATCAAACGAGCATGAAAAAACATTCCAAACATAGATCACACTATGAAATTAAATCATAAAACATATTAAATTAACTAAAGGACCAAATTAAATTATCAAAAAGATGTAAATTCCTGGAACCACCTACCTCGGTGTTGATTTTTCCAAAAATTTGGTGTGAATTATTCGATTGCCCTCCAATCACACATCAAGCAAACTAAATTTAAACCCTAATCCATAAGATTGAACAAGAATACCCCAAATTAAGACCCTAATATGACACCCTAGTTGTTGGAAAAGAAAAGAAAAGAAACACCAAAGAACAAAGATAAAACCCTAGACAAGAATTGAAGAGATCTACCGAAGGGAGGGGGAGAGGCGTTGGCGCAACATGAGCTCGGTCGGATGGTCTGGTAGCCGAAAGGCTGACTAGAGTAGGAGGAATGCGCGGTGGTCCAGGTGGTTGTGTGAACTGGCTGACCGAAGGGGGGGGGGGGGTCAGGGAGACGACTAATGAGGGGGGAAGGGTTGTGGGCAGCACCGTCTAGGGGAGTTGCCGGGAAGGAGGTCCGGCTGGCCGGATGAGGGGGTGGTGCACGATCTAGGAGGGTGGGGGAGTCCAGTGGGGTAGGGGGGAAACGGGGGGGGTGCGAAATGATCCATCCCTAAGGGGGGAAAACAACTAAATAAAAAGAAAACTAATAATAATAATAATAATAATCAGAATAATGATAATAATAGTAATAATAATAATAACACCAATTAATAATAATATTTTTATCATTAAAAACAATGTTTATTAAACTATTGACAAATCTTTCTCATTTTATATTTTTTTCATCCACACATTTAAATTATTTTCATTATCATTAATTCATTTTATTTTATTTTATTGGTTAATTGAATAATGGGCGGGTCACATGGCGGCACTGGCGGAGTCGCACGACTTCACAATTATGTTTCGTTCATGCGTCACCTGATGTCAAGCCCTGGTGAGTCGGACGAGGTCACACGACTTCATCGAGGTCACGTGTCAAAGCCAAAATGTGTGATTCTTTAAATAAGAACTCAAAAAGTTTTAAGTTGGGATTCAACCCAAAAAAACCAACTCCAAAAAAATTAATCAAATAAAAGATTTAAAAAATGGAAAGTGTAACAGTCAATCTCATAAAAAAAATTCCTCAACTTTATGAAATGGAACTTAAGACAGAAAAAACATTGTTCGTTTACTTTTCCTACTATGAAACTAATTACTGCGTATCCCATCACAAGGTTGTAGTTTTCTTGTTGTTAACATTATTTTGATCATGTTTTCTATCACTCTACATCAGAACTTAACACTAATTTTACCTTTCATATCCATGTTTTCCAACATGGAATCCTAGTATGGGTTATCTCGGGTGACCTTTGTACTTGTCTTTCTTTCTTTAAAGTTGTAGTTTTATTGACTCTTTTTCTGATGGGGGAATTTCAATGAAGTTACCCAGCATAATTTTAAAAATTATGAGGATGAAATTCCCAAAAGAGGGTAATAATGTAACACCCGAAGATTTTATAGTAAGTTTTTTCTTTAACGTAATTCAATAGTTTTCTCTACATGCAACACCAAGTTTGATTGCACCACGACTTACCAAACTAGCCATTAAAAAAGAGGTTATGAATAGAATTAAATGAAATTTGAATTTTATATACTCTATATACTTTTATAATCCATATTATGTGTTTTTTAGAAATAATTCAAGAACAAATTCAATTTTTCAGATAAAATAAGTATTTTTCAAAAAAATGCAATTTTACTACATTTTAATGGTGAACCCTTTTTAAATACAATATTTGAAACTTTTTTTACATTTAATTTGACAAAATAAACTTCTTATTTATAACCAGGACATAAAAATTTAGTTTGGATAAAATTTTGGTTTTTTTCTGAAAACATTCATATTTTGATGAATAGTGAAAAATACTAAATTTTAATTGAAAAAAACTTTTTTAATTAAAATAATTTATATTGTTAAAATATAATTTTGAATGGTTTTGAAGTATAATTAGATTATATTTTTAACATTTAATCTAATTTTGGAAATTTTAAGTAATTTTACTTAGAAATTGGACACAAACAAGTGTCAATCTTTTGGTAGTTATTATTTCTTAAAAATACACTCTTTGTTTTGACAAAGAGAATTAATTTTAAATTAATTTCTACCAATTTTGTGTTTTTAATTTGGAAAAATGGATTCCATATTTTTAATTAGGATTTCTAAATTGTGTAAATAGTTTACTTTTATTTTTAGACATTATGAATATTACTTTAGTAAATATTTTATTTACCGTGGTTAAAGGGGTAAATCCGGTAAATAAGGGTAAAAAAATAATATTATAATAATATTAAATTACCCTAACATGTTTTATAATCTAATGGGTTGATAAATATCCGACCATAGGTATCCTTGGATCAATTTTGGGACCCCATAGAGCCACTTGAGAGTGATAGTGACAGTTAATATTAATTATTTTAAAGTGAAGAAAAAATGACATAACCATATATCTTTTAGTAAAATAATTTTTACATGGGGTTATATAAGTTATCATTTCGACTAATAATATTCATTTGAAATCTAAAATGATTTAATATATCATGTTATTTTTTTTATAATTTTTAAACATAAAATAAATAAAATTATTTATGACACAATAATGATGTAGTGTTTACCTCAATAATAATTGATTTAAATAAATAAGATTATAAAAATTAAAACAATATCAGAAACCTGTAAAATTATTATTGGATGATTTTATTTCTAACATGAGTCATATTATCTTCGACTTTAATGAGTTTTGGACCTTTAGAAACAGAAAATAATTATATAATAAAATCATATTTTCAAACTTTCCTAAAGAGCCCCTCCTCCCCCTTATAAAAAACCCTCACTTCTAACCCATCTCTTACACCACTTAATCCCCTTTTCTCATCCAAAATCTGCCCAAATAAGATCCTTACATCCCTATATTCCTCTTATAAGCCTTAACATAGGCATAAGCGACTTCAAGGAAGCCTTTTGGTTCAAACCAAAGGGAGTTACTTGATTTAAAGGTAACATCCCCTCTTAAGTTGTTTTCTTACTTCTCCAACCCCGTAAAATCTCTTTATTTCTTTATTTTATAAAAACACCAGTATCATAAATATACTAGGTTTTTTTTATGAGAAGTATTTTAACTACACTTACATGCACCTCTATCTAATGGGTATAGAATGTAATGTTTCTGTGGATGGCGAACGACTACCTCACAAAACGATAATCGGTCAATCTTATACTACCACCTCTTATAGTGGCCATTATGATGGAACTATAATTATATATGATATTTATGATATTTATTTTATCTATAATCTTATTTAATTCTATTTTATAGCATACCCTTATTCTTTTCATGTTGTATATATACGATAATTTCATTTGAGGAAGTGCGGACTACCACCCCCTCAAAGTAATATGACTCATTCATACCATACATGGAATGTATAAAGGATTGTTTTAATGAAATTAAATAAAATATATAAAATATTATATTATAATGGAATAATAATATAACTATGTATCATTGGTTTTCATTTATTTTAAAATAAAAAAATGGAAGTAGCGTTCGTGCGTACGTACGGATGACCGTCTCCACAAACGCAATGAGATTCATTCCACATCATAACCATTCAAGAATAATTTTCATTTGAATATTAAAAATAATATTTAATAAAATAATATCTTTCTGTATATAAATCAAATACATCCTATCCATAACAACCATGACGTACGTAACAAAACATATAAATGAAACAAATCAATTAACACCCGAAATAATGATATTACTAAAATATTATTAATAAAGAAATATTATAAGATCATATATGATATCATATTTATGTATGTAGTTATTTTATAATTTATTAACAATGATTTAACTATTATATAGGAGGTTAACATACCCTCGACCAAGGAAAAGTACAAGGTAAGGGGTTTTCATCTCACTTCTTATTCCCATGAGATTCATGCTACATTGCCACTATTTCCTTTTTTGTGGTGTATATACTACCCATGATTGTATTATTTGTGTAATATAATTTAATTTATGGGTATTTACATCTTCATTGTATGATACTTCTTTCATGGGGTGTATGTTTCGTAAGTTACCAAATCGGTAAGAGAATTTCAAATTTCAATTTATACTCATCGGGCTTTATCCATACTTCATTGATTATTTTACTCCAAGATTATGTGTGAAATCACTATTTATTATTTATGTAGTGATTTCCACTTCCCTTTATTTGGATATAACTTTGATACATATAATCACTCCATTGATAAATTCACATTCCCTTTATATGAACTTGTTAAGGGTAATCTTAACTCAATTTCCATTCATTGAGTTAAACATCCAAGTCACTGGTTTTGTTTTTACAAGAATATATGTGAATGTAATATGGTTTATTTACACTTAATATCCAATTATATTTAGTTTATTTGTATTTTCCACACATAATTACTTCATTCATTTATCCTTAATCTAAGGATACAGTCTTTATAAGGTATTTCGTCTCAATTTACATTCCTTTGAGAACTCTTTGTCATTATGCCCCAATTCACTTTTATATGGTGTATATACTTTCCTTTGACATATTATATCATTAATACCCTTATTATAATGATATTATAATGTTTTGATTAATGTTATTCCTCAATTACTTGTATTCAAGTGTCTCTTATTTGGTTAGGAACTCTATAACTAAAACACCGTTTTAATTATTTTAAAAAATTATTCCTCTAAATCTTTCTCATTAATGTCCATGTTTTAAAAATGTGTTTAAGGATTTATTTATATGGACATTAATGTTTTAAAATTAAAATTACTTTTAAAAGTTTCAAAGTGGTATGAGACACTTTTATTCAAAAATCTCTTTTAAACGACTTCTTTGATAAATAGTGCGATATTTAAATGTTTTCACGAACAAGGGACATTTCTACCAAATAGTTTTAATGGTTATTTTAATATATGAAAATATCATTTAGTGTATTTTATTCTTGATTGAAGTTGATTTATAATAATACAATCATCCATATTGTATTAAATGAGTTATGTTTGACTTTGGATGTGCTATTTTTACACCATTCATGGTTTGTGGTTAAAATATTAAATTTTTTTATGATAGTTTTAATACGAATGTTTAGATTATGTTTCACCCTTTCATATGAGGAATGTATTGGACTTAGTATGTGATGGGTGAATCCCGCTATAGCTCCTTGATGCGTCGGTAGGTCTCATGAGACAATTAGACGTGGAATTGGCAGAGGCCTTCCCAATTTTTGATATATGATTTTGGACGAGGCCTTGAAAAAATGTTTCAGAATGTCTGGAATTATACATTACCTCATTATGAAAATAATATTGATGGATCATGTGGTTATTAAACTTGTAGAATACCCCAGACTATGTTTTATTATGGCATTATTTACTCATCTTATATTCCTTCCATAAAGTGTTCTTGTTTATTATTTGTAAAGGCATGTGTTTTGAATTATTCAGCATGCCTAATGTTTATGTTCGCTGTATTTATTACCCTTACCGAGCATTTGATCTCACCCTTTTCTAATGTTTCATTTTCCCAGGATATGAGGAAGTTAGTTATGAGTGACTTTCATGCATAATCTAGGAGGCTTGGATGTTTATAATGGAATAAATTAGTTTTTTATTTCTTTTAAAGTTGTAATGTTGAACTTATGTATGTATCTTGTTTCCAAGAATACTAAACTGATCGGTCCTTCAGGACTTAATTCCTTGTAATAATTCCAATGTATTAAAATAATTCACCAACTCTGGGTAACTGGGGTCAAGGCGTTACATATAAAAGATAGATATATGAAATGGAATACACCATTCATGGAGACGGTAGGTTGTACGTACGCATGAATGTTGTTTCTGTTTTCTTATCGTATTAAATAGAAGAAAGTAAATGAAATATATATGTATATATATATATATATATATATATATATATTATTCCAACAGAATTATTATGTAATAAATTTCATATTTATTCATTATATACAATTTTATAATCAGTATTGAATTGTTAACATGGAAGATGATTCTAATCACGTCATGGAGACAGTGGGTCGTACGTACACACTAACTATATTATCATTCCATTAATGGTAAAGTGGTAAGAAATTAGATTTTATATTAATTATATAGAGTCAATTTCATGTAATATTTTGTTATTTATATCCATTATATCCGTCATTATACCCATCCAAATAAAGTGGGGATGAAAACAAATTACACCACAGTGTGGATTGGGTAAGCTATACGTACACACACATGGTGAAGTTGTTTTTCATAGGATGGATAAAATGATGAATATGGATGTCACATAACAACATATCATCATATATATTATTCCGTAGTTATTAATTTAATAAGGAAATAACATAATAATAGGAAGTAGAAGAAGAAAATAACTTAAATGAATTTGTAAAACAATTACCACTTCTTCGATGGACTTCCTTTGGATCTTCTATTAGGGACACTAGATTTGGTCTTTTTGGAAGACTAGGAACTAAATAAATTAAATAAAAATGTTTTTAGGAGAAATAGGTAGGGTTTGGTTGATCTATAAGTCTCAAAGTGGTGTGAGGAAGTGAGGGAGGAGGTTTCCTTTTATAATTGAGGTGAGGGGCACTTTTAGAAATCCTCAAAATATTAAAATATAACATGACTATTCATGATAAAAATACTTAAAAATGGACCATACATGAAAATTATAAGAAATTATAGACCATATAATATCTCCTTGTGATTATTTAACATTTTTAAAAATAATTTAATAATAAAATAATTCAATAAGATATCATTATTGTCAAATTTGATACTATTCTTTTAATTTGAGTTTAAATACTTGAAGACAAGTGGGAATTCTAATATAATACTTTAAAAAATCTATATTATATCCTATAGGTCTATAAAATTTACTATACACATTAAATCATCCCAAATATATTAAAATTAATATTATTAAAATAAATTATTTTATTTTTCTATTGATTAAATAAATATTATTTTATTATTGAATAAGATTTTAAGGTAATTATATAATTAATAAAAATTAAAAATACATTTATATAATGAAAATAATTTCATTAGTATCAAAATATACATTTATTTTCATTCATATCTTGGGTTGTTTCCCTATATGGACACATAAAAGTTATTAGAAACAAAGATAGTGCTATTTTGTAACTATCTTTTATTTGAATACTTTATAATTTATTTTCATGAAAAAATGTCCATTATATAACTCAAAATCGATCATAATGTGATAAGAGTCTAATATTATTCAACTAATAATTTTTTTACTATTTTTTACTATTTTGTTAATCCTTAACAATTTTTTTTAACTTTTATTTAACCCCTTTAACTGTAACCATGATATCATATAATTCATAAATTAAGAATTAGTATTATTACAATAAAATGAAATAAAACCCCAAATAGATCATTGATGACCCATTTAAAGTTATTCTAGTTATTTGGAATAATTATATATTTTTATGAGTTTTATATCATTTAATAAAATATTATTTATTTTAAAGTATCATTTATGTTAATTTCGACACTATTCATTACTTTGTCTTATAAAAAAAATCAAAACAACAAGATAAATTAAAAAAAGGACTTATAAAACATTAATAACATGTAAAATTCATCAATTAAAATCTTTTAAGACATTAAATTACTCAAATTATATTAATATTAATATTTTTAATATCATTTATTTGATATTAATATTAATTAAACTATTATTGGATCACCCTTATGTAAGCCTTTAGTAAATTATTTATTCTCTAAAAGTTAAAAATAAATTATCATGGTGAATATAAATTTATTATAATTAAAATTAGAATTTATAGTAGAATTTACCTTATTTATAACCTTATATTAAAAATGATTTAGTTATAAAAAATGTGAGTATGACATTTTTAACTTATCTTTAAATATAATATTATAAATGTCATATTATTAACCAAGTGTCTTAAAAAGGTTATAATTTTATACTAGGGCTTATTTTTTTCGAATCACACTCATCTAATGAAATTAGGAAAAGTTTTAGGGAAACTTTATAATGCTTATCATATTATTTTTAGGCTTAACTACCTGATTTACCTTTAACCGTGGTAAAAAAAGTACTAAAGTTCTATTAATGAAAAATTAAATTGATCCTATTAGACCAAAAATTTAATATTTATTACAATTATGTATGTATATTTTTCCAATTCAATTCATATAAGTGGATAAATTAACTTTAACACTAATCTTGCTGATGTGGCGAGAAGACAGGTAAAAGAGATGTTCAAAAGTTCAATAAATTTTTATATCTAATTTCAGTATAAAAATGATTCCAATGAACTATGTTGGATTAATATATGTAATGTTGATCTATTCTGAATTCAAAAATAAACTTAAAATATAATAATTATTTAAATGAAAAATGCTATTTTTAACTAAAATGCAGTATTTTTTACTATTCATAAAAAAATGAAACTTCTTAGAAAAATAGAAACAATTCACCATATGTTAATTTTGATATTAAAAAATAAAAAATTAATTACATATTGAAAAATAAAATCTATAAAATTTTCGAAATTTATTTTTTAAAATAAGTATTCTATTAAAAGGTTGTAAAATTCCCCTTAAAACATCATTTTTATGCGTAAAATCATATTTGTTCTTATATAATTATCCACTAAACACATAATATGAATGTTAAAATTATATGGAATATACATAAGATTTATAATGTGGTTAATACTATTCATAACTTCTATTTAAAGGCTATCTAAATAGATCATGGTGCGTTTGAAATCGGTGTTGTGTGTAGCAGAAGATATTGAATATATTTAAAAAGAAAACATACCTTTAAATATTGGTGTGATAGATTATAACCTCCTTCAGTAAATTGCATCCTCACAATTTTTGAATTTGGGTTCAGTAACTAAGGCTTGACTATTCAAAATTCATTTTCTAAAATCACACATCAGAACATGGGTTGATAAAAGTTCCACTTTAAAATAAAGAAAGGGAAGTATGAAGGTCATCATAGATAATTCAAACTAGGGTTACATATAGGAAAACATAGACATAGAATATAAATATAACCATTATGTTTTTATGGAGAGTGATAGAGAACACGATCAGGAGAAAGTTAAAATTCTCAAATCCATAAATCCATGATTATCTAATGGACCATTTGATTCATCAGAAAACAAGGTACTAGGATAACATTTTTATTTTCAAGATCATTTATCTAGAGATATATAATTATTTTTTATTTAGATAAGAACATACTTGATTTATTTCCATGTTTTAAGAATAACATTTTACTTTAGTTGCACTTCTATCTATTTTTACTTTTTTTCGTACACCTAAAGATGGATATTCAAGATGAACTTTTATGTCTGAAGCAATTTTAATGAATAATAATGTACACATATAAATACCTCATACTATAAATTTTTACTAAAACCAAAAAGGTTAGTACAAATTATCCAATAAATCAAACTCTAGCCTCAAAAAATAATATAAAATGTTTAACTTAATCTATTCCAGACTTTAGAATCATCCAAAATACTTCTGTCCAAATTCATAGTCCAAAAATTTACAAGTAAGTTCACTAAATTTCCAAAATCAAATTTACATTATATTTTCCCTAAAAAAATGTAATTTATATCTTATTGTAACATACCAAATATTTTATCACCTAAAAAACCATAATGAAAACTTTCATGATTCCAAATCATTAAAGAAGAAGTAATGCATTAAAATTATTATATATCTCATAATTCCTATAACCAGAGAACCATTAATGAAATAATTATTGAATCCAAATACACATTAACTTTTATCATTATAATTAATTCTTAAACCATTAACTATGCTTCATTATCTTATTACCTAATACCTCCATCATTCCCTTTTCCTTTTGTAGTCTCTTCATCATCAATAGTATAACCATTTCTTGTATAACCTTACAGATTCTAAACATTGAAAAAAACTCAAAGAATAAATTGAGAAACACTAATCATAGTGATATAGTCATGAAGAATAATCTATAGGATCTTTAAATGATGGCATATTATTCTCAATCCATAAGTCCATAAGAATAACCTAGGTTATCCCTTAACAAATCTAGTGGATGATATCCTATTCTTAGACTTATCCTCAAATTCATTCATGGGGTTATGTTTTCTATTCATTGATTTATAAATCTAGTTTCCAAGGATGATGATAAACTTAATTTGATACTAACTATAATGCCCCGACCCCAAAATCCCAGAGTCGGTGCATTATTTTAATACATTGTCATGACTACAAGGAATCAAATCCCAAAGGACCAACTAGTTTAGAAGTTTTGGAAATCTAGATTACATTCATGAACCTTAAAATATAATTTAAACTGTAAAATAAATCATAGATAATACTTTTAAAATCCCATTAATATTCTAGTTAAACCTTATATATAAAACATATTGGCATCATGAGGATAATAAAACATTATAATGGGGTGAGATCTGATGATTAGTAAGGGTAACAATATAATGGAATCTATCATAATTAAACATAAATAACAAGTCAAGTTGAATAACTAACAACACATTGCATTCAATCATAATCTTGAGCATAATATTGAAGGAATAAAATCTGATCAAATAACGACATATAAATAATCACGTGAGAAAGATACTTAACCATGAATATTATACTAGTCTAATAATAAAATTTAATATCAATAAATAATCTCATAATGAGGGAATGCATAATGCCATACGTTTGAACTATCAAGATCTATCCTCAAGATAGCTACTGTCAAGGTCTATCCACATGACAGTTTATGTCCATGGGTATAAATCCATCTGATTTATATCAAGATCTATCCGCTTGAAAATTTAAAACTGATTGGAAACAAACCCGAATGGTTTATTGAAAACTAATTTCATCTCATGAGACCTACTGATGCATCAAGGGTTTTTATAGGGAACTCCTATCACTTACTAAGTACAATGTATTCTTCATATGAAAACATAAACAATGTAAACATTCGTATTGAAAAACTAGCACATGAAATGTGAATAACTTAACCATAAACCATGAATGGTATCAATATTAAAAATCCATAGTTAAAATGATCATAAAACCTTAAAAATAATAATATAGATTGTATCATAATATATCAACATCAACAAAACATAAAATTCAACAAAGGATGTTTACATAGATGAAAATACTCTAATAAAGCCATTTGAAATACCTTGAAAAAAAATACCCTTTTTATTTGAAACCATTTATTTAAAAGCTATGAATTTATAAAATAATACATTTAAAAATATATATTTTTGAATCAAAGTGTCCCATAACACTTTGAAACATTTTATAAAAATTCAAAAATTAACATTTTAAAATATTCACGTCCTTATAAATAAATCCATAAAACCCATTTTGAAAACATAGACATGAATGAGAAAGATTTAGAAGAATAAATCTTAGAAAAATTTAAAATTAAGTTTTTTTAAAAGTTATCCTTACATAAAACCTTAAGAATAATAATTTTGAAAACATTTTTATGAATCATGGACATTGATGATAAATATGTCCTAGTAAATACATACATATAAACAATCTCAGGTAATAAAGAGATTGTGAAATTAACCATTACCTTAGGTATGATTCCATTTATACATTTAAAAAAATCCTATAGAGAAGTTTTAAACATATTTTAACTTTTAACAGAACCATAATAATATTTATGATATCATATATAATTCATTTATGACTTTATATTACCTGTTTATTATCAATTCCAAGTTAAAGAAAAGTTTTGGGAAATAACCTCTTTGTTTATCGTATGTGTTTTGACTCGTTATTCTTTAACCTATTACTTAGATCATGATTTAATTACTTAAAATTTTTTAAAAATGATTCATATATCATATATATTAAATATATAAATATAATATATATATATATATATATGAAATTTAATATGCCATTCATGGAGACGGTAGGTCGTACGTACACATGAACACTGTTTCAGTTTTCCTATCGTATTGAATGGAAGAAAGTAAATTAAATATATGTGTATATATATATATATTATTAAAGTATAATTATTATCTTATATATTTCATATTTATTTATTATATACTTTTTTATAATCATTATTTAATGTTTAACATGGAAGATGAGTCTCATCACTTCGTGGAGATGGTAGGTCGTATGTACACACGAGCGATGATATCATTCCCTTAATGGTAAACTGGTAAGGAATAAGATTTTATATTAATTATACAGAATAAATATCATGTCATTTTTATTATTTATATCCATTATATACCTAATTATACCCATAAAAATAAAGTGGTGATGGAATAAAATTATACCATAGTATGTAGACAATAAATCGTATGTGGGCACGCATGGTGATGTTGTTTTTCATATGATGGATAAAAGGAGGAATATTTTTATCCTATAATAATATCTCCACATATATATGATACTATATTTATTACTCAAGTAAGGAAACAACATAAGAATAGTAATTATAAGAATAAAAGAACCCAAATGAATGTGTAAAACTATTACCTCATATTCGGTGGAATTCTTTTGGATCTTCTCTTCGGGACACTAGGGTTGATCTTTTTTGAAGCCCAGGACCTCTAGAACATAAATAAGAATTATATAAGGATAAATGGTTAGGTTTTGGTTTAGATATAAGGTTAAAATTAGTTTTAGGAAGTGAATGAGGAGGTTCCTATTTATAATTGAGGTAAGGTACCCTTTTGGAAATCCACAAAATATTAAAATATAATAAGAGTATTCTTGATCCTAATAATTAAAAATTTACCCTAAATGAAAATTATAAGAAAATTTAGACCTTATAATATCCAATTATTATTATTTAACATTTTTTCTGTTTTTTAAATAATATAGTAATAAATTAATTCAATAAGATATCATTATTGTCAAATTTGGTACTATTATTTTAATTTAACATTAAATACCTCAATACAAGTGTAAATTTGAATAAAAGACTTTCAAACATCTATATTATATCCTATAGTCACATAAAACTAACTATACACATTAAATATTCCCAAATATATCAAAATAAATATTATTAAAATCAATTATTTAATTTTTCTTTTGATCAAAAAAATACTATTTTATTATTGAAGAAGATTTTAAGGTAATTATATAATTTTTAAAAGTTAAAAATAAATTTTAAGAATGAAAATAACTTCCTTAGGATCAAAATTGAAATTTATTTTTGTCCATATATGGGTTTTTCCCTATATATATAGATAAAAGATATTAAAAACAAATATAGTGGTATTTTATAACTATCTTTGATTTAAATACTGTATAATTAATTTTCAGGGAAAAGTGTACATTAAACAAATAAAAATAGATAATAATGTAATAGGGGTTGAATATTATTAATCCAATAAATTTTTGACATGTTTTTATTTTGTTTTTAATCCTTAATATTTTGTTTTAACCCTTATTTAACTATGTTAACTCTTATCGCAATGTCATGTAATTCATACATTAAGGGTTACTATTATTACTATAAAATAGAAAACGAACCCTGAATAGATAATCTATGACCTATTTAACCTTATTATAGTTATTTTTCTTAATTTAATATTTTTTTATGAATTTTATATTATTCAGTAAAATATTATTTATTTTAAAGTATCATTTTTGTCAATTTGGAAACTATTCATTACTTTATCTTATACAAAACAAAATTAGAACCAAGACTTATAAAACATTAATAACATTTAAAATTCATCAATTAAAATTGTTTATGACATTAAATCACTCAAATTTTATTTATATTAATATATTTAATATCATTTATTTGATATTTCTATTAATTAAATTATTACTTTATCATCATTATGGAAGCCTTAAATTAAATTATTTATTCTATAAAAATTAATAATAAATTATCATGATGAATATGAATTTTTAGTATTTCAAATAATTATTTATAGTCTAATTTATCTTTTCTATAACCTTATATTAAACATGATTTAGTTATTAAAAATGTGAGTATGACATTTTTAACTTATCTAAAAATATAATATTACAAATGTCATATTATTACCCAAGTGGCTTAAAAAGGTTATAATTATGGACTAAGTATGATTATGGTAGAAAACCACTCATATAGTGAAATTTGGACAAATTTTAGGGTAACTTTATAATGCTTATAATATTATTGTTACCCTTAATTACCTGATTTACCTTTAACCGTGGTAAAAAAAATACTAAATTTACTATTAAAAAAATTTAATTTAATCCTATTAAACTAAAAATTTCATATTTATTTAAAACATGTATATATGTTTTTCAAAATTCAATTCATATAAGTTTCTAAATTATGTTTAACATTAATCCCGTATATGTGGTGAGAAGGCAGGTAAAAGAGGTGTTCAAAAGTTTCATAAGTTCTTATATATAATTTCAGTATAAAAATGATTCAAAATAAATAAATTGCATTAATATATTTAAAATTGATCTATTGTGACTTTAGAAATTAATTTAATGATTAATAATTATTGAAACAATAAATTCCATTTTTAACTACTTTACAACATTTTTACTATTTATCAAAAAATGAAACTTGTGAAAAAAATTCTAAAAATTAAACCTGGATTAATTTTGACATTAAAAAATAAAAAATTAAGTCTTTTTTGAAAAATAAAATTTATTAAATTCCCAAAATTTAGTTTTAAAATAGGTATACCATTAAAAGGTGGTAAAATTCCCCTTAAAAACATTGTCTTTATGTGTAAAATTGGATTTGTTTTTATATAATTGTCCACAAAACACATAAGATGATTTTTAAAATTATAAGGAATATAAATATTATTCATAATGTGGTTAATAATATTTATAAATTCCATTTAAATGTCTAGGTTAATTGATCATGGTGTGTTCAAACTCGTTATTGAGTGCAACACATGCTACTGAATTTATTTAAAAAGAAAATGTACTGTGAAATATTGGGGTGATACATTTCTTATGAAAATCAAGGGAGAATGGACTTCTTAAAGGCTGGAAAGGTTAGATCTTATACCCCATTAGCTATTGATTTATCAAGGCTTGGTACTTCCTCACTAGAGAAGTAGCCTCGGTCCTTAGAGTACAAGAATTGTAGGAGAGTACAACCCTACTACCTAGTAAAGGCTCTGATTATTATTTTATATAAGCAAAAAGATATTACCCTATGTGTGTGGTTGTTCGGAAACAAATTTATCAAGAAAAAATGAAACCTTAAAATCACGTGTGATTAATTATAATCACTAAGGAGTGCTTGATTCTCTTAATGGAGGGTGGGAAGGTAGAGAGTAAGTTAGCCATGAGGCATGTTGTACTATTATAGTCTGAAAAAGTCTTTCTAAAGGTGAAATAAATCTAGATGAGGATCATACCCTCATAGGGAGAGACAATAAGGTTACCATTCTTGAAGAAACATCTAATATGGTGGAGGTTCAGGAAGATGTTGGGAGCTCTGACTCAATGAACAATGACTTTGATAGACTTTACTAACATAGGAAAAACTGGAGGGGAAGTTATCCCAGAGGTCAAGGACACAGGTGTGGGTGAACTAATTTGATTTCTATGTGTGATGAGGAACATAGGATGGGGATGAGATTTGAATAAAGTTAGGTGTAATGACCAAATATTTTATCAATGGAAATTATCATCTTAAAATTATGTCATATAATCAAATGAAATTACAACTCAATTAACTACTAAGTACTATGTGACCTTTAAACATAATATTGTCACTTCTGTGATTTGAATTTCAAAAATTTGACATACACGGTTGTGATTAGTAAGTTTTTTGGAGGTCGATAAGACATACATATATTTTGGTGAATAGTGAGTGACCCTTATGAATATTAATGTCACCCTTATAAATAATAATATGACCCTTATGAATATTAAATCAGCCAAGTAAATAATAATCTTACCAATGAGAGTATAAATACAATTTATCCATCTTATAAGTGACAATATGGTAGTGTTGGTATTTTTATAAGTCATAAATATTTAATTAAAAATTTATGAATAATTTAATAATTAAAAAATAAAATGTATTTTCATGAAATGTATTCATAAATTAATATTTTTATGTCTTACGATTATTAGATAATTTTGTAATACCTTATGTAATTTTTGAAAACATTATAAAATCAATTACACAAATCTATATTTTTCATGTAAATTATGATTTTAATTAAAAATTAAATTAACCATATTTATAAAATTATTTTTAAAAAATGGATTGTATTTTTTGATTCTACATGTTAAAAAAAATTTAGGTTTAATTTTTGGGATTTATCTAAAATACTTGAATTTTTATGATGAATAGTAAAATAGGGTAATTTACCGTACATATACATTATAAGTTAAATGAACTATTCGTAGCATCATCACTAAGGTAAGAACCCTTGGTTGGAACTCAAATTCACTTGTTTTTTTTTCAGGTAATCATCACTATTTCTTGTATTATGGGAAACTAATAAACTAATGATTAAAATATTGAAAAAACCCCCATCCCTTCCATTATAAAAAACACTCACACTCCCCTCCTCTCTTCACTCTTATAAATCCTTGTGACTTGCCTAAATTATGATCAAATCTATCCCCAAGCTCCTCCCCCACATCCAATATCCCCTAGTCTCCTCAAAAGGCTAAATCCTCTCCCTTTAAGAGGCTCTCAAGGAAGATTAATTCAAGAGGTAAATTCCACTTTTCAATTCTTTTACTTTCTCTTCAAGTTCCTTTATTTTCTTTTCTATCCTTACCTCTCCTAATCCGAATGTTATGAAAAATATAGTACCTTAAAAGTATTAGAATGTTTTTATGATAATTTAATAAGTTATTATCATCTTTCATTTACCCTTATTTTATACTAGTAGTAAAAACACCATCTGAGATGTGTTTATTTACCACATTCAAGGATGATGGGTTTTCAATTTCCATTACTATCTTCAATTCTGATCATGAATCCATTCTTATGGTTGAAAAATACTATAATATATTTATTATGTCTCATATATGGTTCTGGAATCTTTTTTTACACATGGTTTTGATTTATAAATCAAAATGTGTTCGTTGTGATAAAAAAACTCTCAATTAACCCCAAAGGTTATCACTAATGTTTTATATAATGATTAAACTTAAATCCAAGTATGAAAATTAAATTTTAAACCATGTATACTTATAGACATTAAATAATAAAATATAACTCGAATTCTGGACAACAGTCTTCATTTACATGATTATCCATTCACCAATCATGAAACAAACTGACCCGAACAATGAAATTGAACCTCTTAACCCATTGAAAAGGCCATGAATGCACTTAAAATGGTTATAATAAATCTATTAAATGTAAAACAGGTTCTATAATTATTAATTAATGAACCTAATTTGATTATTAAGGTCATTAATATCAAGTTGAGAACACCATCGAACTTATGGTAAGGGATCCCCTCTTTCTCACTTTTATTCAAGAATCTTCTTTATGATATGCCCATTTTATTTGTAATCCCTTATGATGGAGTATGTTTTCAGAACTCCCCCATACTTTCCTAATCATATATAAATGATGAGAGACCCATTTTTCTCTCTTAAATTCCTCCCAATTTCACCCATTATTAAGTCGATATTTTGTAAGGGATTCTACCCGAACATCCATTATTCTTTCGAGTTGTTCTTACTCTCATTTTACCCAAATTAAATCCTATATTATATTTATATACATAATATAATTTATATTAATATGTCCAAAATCATATTTCAAGATCCATTAGTCATTATCTATTAGGGATATACATGCTTTTATGTGATTCCCTCCTCAATACTTCCCAATAAGCAAACCCGTTTTAAGGGAACTTCTCAATTTTTTACCCAATTTAAAGTACACTATACCATCTATTTTAAGACACCATCGTTTTTATATAATCATTATTTTTATTATTAAAACCTTCTTGTTTCTCTTATGGTTTTATACTATAGATTAATCCCCTTTCTATTTTAAATACTCTTTAGTATTTTCCTTAAAAATGCACAAAAATGTTTTAGTGCTAGAGTTTCTTAAATACTCTTTTTACATGCTATAACTTATTTTTGACATCACATACAATGATATATGTCTATTTTCCTTTATGAATTTCCATCTATGTTCTAATTCATTTATTTCATGGAATCATGCATGATAATCCCATTAAATTATGCTTTTTGACATGATTATGATACCCATTTCTTTCCGTGGGTTCCCTTATGTTTATGTATGATTGATTATGTAGGATTATTTATGGGGAAATAATATTCCTGAACATGTTAATATGGGTGTTCCCAAATAGGGCTCTAATTCATTGGGTAAATTTGAGTCTCATGAGATGTTCTGTGCAACGAACTTGGCGGTTATCCTTAACTCATTCTACCAAGTGCAATAGTCTTGGTGGTTAACCTTGACTTGTGATCCTTTATGTGAAAATAGCCTTAAATCATGTTTAAGTCATGTTTTATGTTTCTTCCACATTACAATGAATACATGTTTATATGATACCATGTTTATATTGTAACAGCCCGAGATTTTATGAAAAATATTCTTTTTTATTTCACTAATGTCTTGTGTTGTACGCTACACCAAAAGGAGCTTGCACAACACACATCCTTGACTTGCCTTGCATTACACGTAATCGCGACCTTCCTCGATAGCGTGTGTAGTACGCAATACCGAGTTTCACTAAACAACGATGTGCTATAAAAATATTATTAAAACTAGCCGTTATGAATAGTAATAACCACTTTTTGAAATCCAGTAAATCGTATTTTTCAAAATGAACTTTATTTTTGGATTCGGAGTATCGAATTTAGCCTAAGGTGAAATTTTGGTACTTTTCGGATAACTTTCATATTCTGATGAATAGTGAAAATTACTAAATTATAATTAAAAACAACTTTTTTAATCGAAATAATTAATAGTGATAAATTATTAATTTGAGTGGTTTTAAAGTATATTTAGAATATATTTTTACAATTTAATACAATGTTGGTCATTGGTTGTAATTTCACATTTAAACCAGACATAATCAAGTGTCAATCTTTTGATAGATATTGTTTCTTAAAAACACGCTATTTGTTTTAACAGCGGGATTTAATTATAAAATTAATTAATGCAACTTCTATGTTATGAATTTGTTAAAATAGACTTCATTTTTGAATTCGGAATATGAAATATAGCTTAGGATGAAATTTTGGCATTGTTCTGAAAAACATCAATTTTTGATGAATAGTGAAACTACTAAGTGGTAGGTTAAAAACTGAATTTTGCATAAAACTTAATTTTACCGCTTCTGTGAATGGAATTTCGAAAATCCGACAGACACGGTTGATATCAGTAAGTAAAATGTGGTTCAATGAGATAAAAATATTTTTTTGGTAAATAGTAACTTTTTACTTTTTTTACCGCGGTTAATAGTAAATAGGGTAACTAAGGGTAAATATGATATTAATATTACCCTAACACATGTCCTAATTCTATTGGACAAGTGTAATTCGACCAAAAACAAACTTAGGAATAAAATATGACCATTTAGGCCCACTTGGATTAGATTAGGACATTTATTATTAATTTATTTAAAGAAGGGTTAAAATAGTTAAAATCAAAGTTTAATAAGTAAATCATTTTTAATATGGGGTTATACATAAGATAAATTCTATTGTAAATATTCATTAGAAAGATAAAAAAATTTACTACATGATGGTATTTTATTTTTAATTTTTAGACATCAAATAATTTAATTCATTTATGACACAATGATGATGCAGTAATTATCTTATTAATGAAATATTGACATAATTGATGTTATAAACACCAAAATAAATATAATTTGAGACTTTTTATGAATTCCACTAATTTTCTAGGTTACTATGATATATTAGTGTTGATTTAATCAACATGGTTCGAACATATAGTTCTGTTATGACTTTCACAAAAATCATATATCAAATAGTGTCAAAATTGACACAAAATAGTTTTTAAATCAAATATTATATTATTAATTGTTATTTTATTCCTAAAAATCTAAGGTTCTGCCAAATGACTTAGATAAGGATATATATTTTAATAATAAACAATTTGGGGTTCGTTTGGCATGTTATAGTAAGTGTATTAACCATATAGTGAAAGAAAACAAAAAGACACGGTAAAAGTAAAATTATTTAACTTAGAGTTAAATCTAATTGATAAGGTTAAAATAATACCCTAAACTTGTCTAAATCTTATTGGTTGATAGGATTTCGACCCATCCCCACTTTAGCTTCGAAATAAGACCCTTTGGAACCATTATAAACCGATTTTGACTTTAATATAAAATAATGTTTTGAGGTATTCCTAAGGTGCCCCTCTCCTCCCTTATAAAAGGACACCTCCTCCCCCTCCTCCTCACACCAATTTGAGCACTCAAGCTCGGCCAAACCCTGCCAAAATCTCTTCTACACTTCCCTAGAAACATCCTAGAGGTTCTGGTCTTACTCAAAGACCAATTTTAGTTCCCTAAGAGGAGGTCTCCAAAAGGCGCTTCAAAGAAGAGGTAATTACCGTTACCAATTCTTTCATCTTTATTTCTTCTTCCACTTCTTCTTCTTAGGTTGTTTCATTATGAAGTAATAACATAAGTATCACTCATATACTGATATGTTATTATAAGTATGAAACAACCCTATTTCACCATCTATCCATCCTACGGAAAAAGAAATCACCGCGCGTGCGTACGTACGGAATACCGTCTCCACGCCGTGGTGTAATCTATTTTCCACCACCACCTTACATGGATGGGTATAATGGTGTAAATAATAACTATACATAGTTATTACAACATCATATTGATTCTGATATATTGTATAACCCACTCCAATTCAATTCAATATTTATAGAAATGATATCATCGCTCGTGCGTACGTACGGACTACCGTCTCCACGACGCGATGAGATTCATTCTCCATGTTAACCATTTAAGAATGATTATAATGTATATATAAGAAATAATAATGAAATATATGACAGTATAAAGCTACTGGATTTATGTATATATATACATATGTATGTCATCTACTTACTTCCATTTCAAGACAATAAGGAAAGGAAAACAGCGTTCATGCGTACGTACGGACTACCGTCTCCATGAACGGTGTTTTTCATTTTATCTACCTATTATATATATATATATATATATACTGAATATATATGATATATAAATCATATTTTATATTCTGGAAGTGAGTAAATCATGATATAAGTAATAATGATGTCAAGAACAACAAGTCAAAACACCTACGATAAATAAAACGATTTTACCCAAAACGCTTCTTTAACATGAAATTTACAAAAGAACGGGTAATATAATGTCATAAGTAAATCATATATGATATCATAACAATGAATATGATTCTGTAATAAGTCAATAACATGATTTAAATCATTATACAGGAGGTTCGGACACTTACAAAGCAAGTCGGACCTAAGGTAAGGGAAATATCACAATCTCATTTTTATCCGAGATTGTTTATTCGTAAGTATTTACTGGGGTGTATTTTATCATCCACATCCATGTTTACTCAATATGTAATATTATTTCCATCCACCTAAAATTTTTTTAAATCCATTTTTACCCTTCGGTGAGTTTTTAGTAATACGTATGAAAGGAATCTTTTGTCGTTTTTCGTACGAGGTACATTTTGACTTTTCCGACAAAAGTACGAAGAATGTTTTTTTTAACTTATACGGCACAAACGGATTTCTACTGTTTTATAAAGCCTTATTTTCATGAAGCTTCCTATAAAATATTTCATGACTATTTTCAATAAAATCTCTTTCTTTTAAAATTGCATGATGTTTTGTGAAAAGAAATTGATTTTGAAGAAGAAAGGATATTTTACTCAAGAATTCAATTCAAGTGTTTTATCAAAATTATTTTCCATCTAAGATAATAAAGGGTTCTGTTTCTATCCATATTTTTACATTGATTTGACTATGTTGTGAAGGAATTATGTTTATGAATTCCTTTATCTTATATGAATTGATTTATGATGTCATGATGTTTCAAGAATCCCATTTTTGTTACATGTGTTATGCGATGATGTATGTTTTATGATTATGTGGCACACATAAGAAAGGATTCATTATAAGATGGGTGGGACCTATATCTCCCTCCAATGCATTGGGTAATGATTTTATATCTCATGAGATAGACATGGCTGGAACGAAAGGTTATTTTGGTTCAGTGATACAGGACTGAAACGAGGAGTGAACTCGGTTCAGAAAGGGACTTTGTCCACTAAGATAGTCTTGGAAATGAGTCATGACTAACAAGAAATGATTTTCCATGATTATGTGTGCATGCCACAAAGTTTCAAGTTTCATGTTATGATTATGGGGATCTCATTTTCACTTCTATGATTTATCCCATGTTATGATATTATGAGCTCTTTTGCAGGTTAAGATTTCCAAAAGCTATGTTCTTCTGTATATGATGTGATTGATATTTCTTTTGTTTACCCTTACTGAGCATTTGAGCTCACCCTTTTATGTTTTCTTTTCCCCAGGATATAAAGAAAGGTTTTTAGGTAAAAAAAAGTAAGATCTTTATGGGAGATATTGAAGATCTTTCACCACGATTAGAAGATTACGTTCCGAGTTTCCAAAGACACTAAACTATTACGATCCTTGTGTGTGTGTTTTTGTTATGTACTAAGTATTCCGCAAAAGTAATGTAATGTCCATGTACGATAAGCTTATGGTCTCTACAGTTGGTATCAGAGGAAAGGTTTAGTCAACCTTTGGAAACTAGGATGTGAAAACGTTAGAGATTTTTCTAAGGTATGTCTAGGGATGTCCCTAGTGATAAGTATACGTATAGGTTATAGTAATAGAATTACGCTAACGATCATAGAATTAAACCTAAGATGTTGGATATTGAAGGTACTCCCCCTTTATTATGTTGTTTTCCCTAGCATGATTTTTGCCTCTCACACTATTCTTTTTGGGTTTTAGACGATGGCTGGAACCCAAAGGAACCGTGTTGATCAATGCAATGGACAATGCAATGATTGCCCTCCTGAACAAACAAATGTTATGGGAGATGGAGTGCAAAATCTTATTGCTATACTTACACAAGCTATGAATCATTCTGGACTTCCAAATGAGAAGAGAAGGGAACAATATTCTATTGAGTCCTTCATGAGGCAACGTCCACCTTCTTTCAGTGGGTCTTCTGATCCACTTGTGGCTGAACAATGGATCAGTACTACTGAAAAGATATTTTCAGTTCTTCAATGTTCTGAACATGATAAAGTCATCTTAGCAGTATATCGTTTGGAAGGTGAAGCTGATCAATGGTGGAATCTTATCAAGAATACGAGGCCAAGAGATGAAATTGAGTCCATGGAATGGGACGAGTTCAAGAACTTGTTTTTCAGTAAGTACTTCCCTCGTATTCTTCGAACAAATATGGAGAAAGAGTTTCTTGAACTGAAGCAAAGGGACGATGAATCTGTTGGTACCTATGAAGCAAATTTTACAAGACTTGCAAGGTATGCTTCTGGAATTATCATCCAACCTGAAAGTAAAGTTGATCGATTTTTCAGTGGCTTAAAACCAAGTCTTCGAAGGGCATTAGCTATAAGAGACTTCAGTAGCTATGAAGAAATTGTGCGTTGTGCTATCAAGGTAGAAATGGAAGTTGGTGTTACATATCCATCTCATGGTTTTGACAAGAAACGAAAGATGGAGTTCAAGGAGAAATCTCAGAATAATGGTGAAAAGAAGATGAATGTTTCCTTATGCACAAAGTGTGGAAAGAAGCATGGTGGAGATTGTCTTAAAGGGACTAGAAAATGTTTTAATTGTGGAAAAGAAGGTCATCGAGCAGCTGAGTGTCGAAGTAATGGAAAAAGGGTTTCTAATGATGTGAATAAAGCAAACACTGCAGAGAACGCACCGCCAACACTTCAATGCTTCAAGTGCAAGGAAATGGGGCATTATGCTAATAATTTCCCTAATCCAAGGGTTAGTGATGATCAACATGAGCAACCACTGAAGGCAAAGGACAAAGGGAAATCACATGCGATCACTATTGGCAATGTTGAATATGACAACGATGTGGTGGAATGATTAAGTGTTTATGTAATGGGATTCCAAAATAATGTTGTATCATTGAGTATTGCAATATTTATTGATGTGGTATTCAAAGTGATTGAGATATTTTTTGGAAATAAGATGATATGCGCATAATGAAGACGAGAAAATGAAATGTTTAATAGTATTCATGAGCTCATGATTGATATAAGGACTAAGTGATATCATGGTTTGAGTATATAGAATTTTGAGGATTTTGGTAACTTTTAACTGCACTCATGTTTTCACTAAGGTATTCAAGAGAATACACGATTAAGGACTTTGAATGTTTGGAATGTCACCAAAAAGACATATCTTATGATATGTGGGGATCAACGACAGTATTAAATCTCTGGTAATCGTTGTCACTATATTATGAGAGTGGACTGCAGTATTATGTATAAGCCTAAAGATTAGACTGGATTATGTTGGACATAAGTTAGTATTGTTTAAGGATAGAAGATTTTAGATATTATTGATGGGATGTTATAGTAACGTAGTTTTAGAAAAAGGACAACCTGCAGGACAGGCGACAGCCCATCGCTTCGGACAAGGCTGTAGGAATCGAACCCACAACCGAAGTGCGACTGGCCTTTATCGCCTACCACTGACCTACAGGAAGTCCCTGTTTAGTAGAAACTAGTTTTATTATATTAAGAAGTATGATATATGAAGTATAAGTCCATTTTAGGAACCATATGTGATTAATCTCACTATATAATGACTTATGTATATTTAATAACTTTTTCTAACCTTTTTTTTGAGACAAATGGAATGACCCATCATTCTATCACATGATCTGCTAACACTTCACGAATAAAAAATTAAACTTCATTTATTTAAGAGATGAAGTGGAAATTGTTAAAGGCACGAACAACAGTGAGATTGTACCAAAATAAAGTAAGTATTTATTCTAATTCAAATTCTTTAACTTTAGGGAAATGATCTTGAAAACCAAAAATGTTGTCCTAGTTCTCTTATACCTGATGAATCAGATGGTACCTTAGATCGTCACAAATTTATGGATTTGTGATTACTGGATTTTCCATAGCCATGTTCTCTACCACTCTCCATCAGCACATTATGGTTAGATTTCTCTTCCATATCCATATTTTCACCTATGTGGAAACCCAGTGATTAGTTTATTTGGGTAATCGTTACATTTCATACTTTAGTTTTTAAAGCCAAGTTTTGGTATTCCCTTTTACGATGTGGGTTTCTATTAAAGAAACTTTCTAATAGTAAACCATTTATAACCCCGACGAATTTCGAGGGCCAAATTCATTTTAAGGGGGGTAGAATGTAACAGCCCGAGATTTTATGAAAAATATTCTTTTTTATTTCACTAATGTCTTGTGTTGTACGCTACACCAAAAGGAGCTTGCACAACACACATCCTTGACTTGCCTTGCATTACACGCAATCGCGACCTTCCTCGATAGCGTGTGTAGTACGCAATACCGAGTTTCACTAAACAACGATGTGCTATAAAAATATTATCAAAACTAGCCGTTATGAATAGTAATAACCACTTTTTGAAATCCAGTAAATCGTATTTTTCAAAATGAACTTTATTTTTGGATTCGGAGTATCGAATTTAGCCTAAGGTGAAATTTTGGTACTTTTCAGATAACTTTCATATTCTGATGAATAGTGAAAATTACTAAATTATAATTAAAAACAACTTTTTTAATCGAAATAATTAATAGTGATAAATTATTAATTTGAGTGGTTTTAAAGTATATTTAGAATATATTTTTACAATTTAATACAATGTTGGTCATTGGTTGTAATTTCACATTTAAACCAGACATAATCAAGTGTCAATCTTTTGATAGATATTGTTTCTTAAAAACACGCTATTTGTTTTAACAGCGGGATTTAATTATAAAATTAATTAATGCAACCTCTATGTTATGAATTTGGTAAAATAGACTTCATTTTTGAATTCGGAATATGAAATATAGCTTAGGATGAAATTTTGGCATTGTTCTGAAAAACATCAATTTTTGATGAATAGTGAAACTACTAAGTGGTAGGTTAAAAACTGAATTTTGCATAAAACTTAATTTTACCGCTTCTGTGAATGGAATTTCGAAAATCCGACAGACACGGTTGATATCAGTAAGTAAAATGTTGTTCAATGAGATAAAAATAATTTTTTGGTGAATAGTAACTTTTTACTTTTTTTACCGCGGTTAATAGTAAATAGGGTAACTAAGGGTAAATATGATATTAATATTACCCTAACACATGTCCTAATTCTATTGGACAAGTGTAATTCGACCAAAAACAAACTTAGGAATAAAATATGACCATTTAGGCCCACTTGGATTAGATTAGGACATTTATTATTAATTTATTTAAAGAAGGGTTAAAATAGTTAAAATCAAAGTTTAATAAGTAAATCATTTTTAATATGGGGTTATACATAAGATAAATTCGATTGTAAATATTCATTAGAAATCTAAAAAGATTTACTACATGATGGTATTTTATTTGTAATTTTTAGACATCAAATAATTTAATTCATTTATGACACAATGATGATGCAGTAATTATCTTATTAATGAAATATTGACATAATTGATGTTATAAACACCAAAATAAATATAATTTGAGACTTTTTATGAATTCCACTAATTTTCTAGGTTACTATGATATATTAGTGTTGATTTAATCAACTTGTTTCGAACATATAATTCTGTTATGACTTTCACAAAAATCATATATCAAATAGTGTCAAAATTGACACAAAATAGTTTTTAAATAAAATATTATATTATTAATTGTTATTTTATTCCTAAAAATCTAAGGTTCGGCCAAATGACTTAGATAAGGATATATATTTTAATAATAAACAATTTGGGGTTCGTTTGGCATGTTATAGTAAGTGTATTAACCATATAGTGAAAGAAAACAAAAAGACACGGTAAAAGTAAAATTATTTAACTTAGAGTTAAATCTAATTGATAAGGTTAAAATAATACCCTAAACTTGTATAAATCTTATTGGTTGATAGGATTTCGACCCATCCCCACTTTAGCTTCGAAATAAGACCCTTTGGAACCATTATAAACCGATTTTGACTTTAATATAAAATAATGTTTTGAGGTATTCCTAAGGTGCCCCTCTCCTCCCTTATAAAAGGACACCTCCTCCCCCTCCTCCTCACACCAATTTGAGCACTCAAGCTCAGAAAACCCCTGCCAAAATCTCTTCTCCACTTCCCTAGAAACATCCTAGAGGTTCTGGTCTTACTCAAAGACCAATTTTAGTTCCCTAAGAGGAGGTCTCCAAAAGGCGCTTCAAAGAAGAGGTAATTACCGTTACCAATTCTTTCATCTTTATTTCTTCTTCCACTTCTTATTCTTAGGTTGTTTCATTATGAAGTAATAACATCAGTATCACTCATATACTTATATGTTATTATAAGTATTAAACAACCCTATTTCACCATCTATCCATCCTACGGAAAAAGAAATCACCGCGCGTGCGTACGTACGGAATACCGTCTCCACGCCGTGGTGTAATCTATTTTCCACCACCACCTTACATGGATGGGTATAATGGTGTAAAGAATAACTATACATAGTTATTACAACATCATATTGATTCTGATATATTGTATAACCCACTCCAATTCAATTCAATATTTATAGAAATGATATCATCGCTCGTGCGTACGTACGGACTACCGTCTCCACGACGCGATGAGATTCATTCTCCATGTTAACCATTTAAGAATGATTATAATGTATATATAAGAAATAATAATGAAATATATGACAGTATAAAGCTACTGGATTTATGTATATATATACATATGTATGTCATCTACTTACTTCCATTTCAAGACAATAAGGAAAGGAAAACAGCGTTCATGCGTACGTACGGACTACCGTCTCCATGAACGGTGTTTTTCATTTTATCTACCTATTATATATATATATATATACTGAATATATATGATATATAAATCATATTTTATATTCTGGAAGTGAGTAAATCATGATATAAGTAATAATGATGTCAAGAACAACAAGTCAAAACACCTACGATAAATAAAACGATTTTACCCAAAACGCTTCTTTAACATGGAATTTACAAAAGAACGGGTAATATAATGTCATAAGTAAATCATATATGATATCATAACAATGAATATGATTCTGTAATAAGTCAATAACATGATTTAAATCATTATACAGGAGGTTCGTACACTTACAAAGCAAGTCGGACCTAAGGTAAGGGAAATATCACAATCTCATTTTTATCCGAGATTGTTTATTCGTAAGTATTTACTGGGGTGTATTTTATCATCCAAATCCATGTTTACTCAATATGTAATATTATTTCCACCCACCTAAAATTTTTTTAAATCCATTTTTACCCTTCGGTGAGTTTTTAGTAATACGTATGAAAGGAATCTTTTGTCGTTTTTCGTACGAGGTACTTTTTGACTTTTCCGACAAAAGTACGAAGAATGTTTTTTTTTAACTTATACGGCACGAATGGATTTCTACTGTTTTATAAAGCCTTATTTTCATGAAGCTTCCTCTAAAATATTTCATGACTATTTTCAATAAAATCTCTTTCTTTTAAAATTGCATGATGTTTTGTGAAAAGAAATTGATTTTGAAGAAGAAAGGATATTTTACTCAAGAATTCAATTCAAGTGTTTTATCAAAATTATTTTCCATCTAAGATAATAAAGGGTTCTGTTTCTATCCATATTTTTACATTGATTTGACTATGTTGTGAAGGAATTATGTTTATGAATTCCTTTATCTTATATGAATTGATTTATGATGTCATGATGTTTCAAGAATCCCATTTTTGTTACATGTGTTATGCGATGATGTATGTTTTATGATTATGTGGCACACATAAGAAAGGATTCATTATAAGATGGGTGGGACCTATATCTCCCTCCAATGCATTGGGTAATGATTTTATATCTCATGAGATAGACATGGCTGGAACGGAAGGTTATTTCGGTTCAGTGATACAGGACTGAAACGAGGAGTGAACTCGGTTCAGAAAGGGACTTTGTCCACTAAGATAGTCTTGGCAATGAGTCATGACTAACAAGAAATGATTTTCCATGATTATGTGTGCATGCCACAAAGTTTCAAGTTTCATGTTATGATTATGGGGATCTCATTTTCACTTCTATGATTTATCCCATGTTATGATATTATGAGCTCTTTTGCAGGTTAAGATTTCCAAAAGCTATGTTCTTCTGTATATGATGTGATTGATATTTCTTTTGTTTACCCTTACTGAGCATTTGAGCTCACCCTTTTATGTTTTCTTTTCCCCAGGATATAAAGAAAGGTTTTTAGGTAAAAAAAAAGGAAGATATTTATGGGAGATATTGAAGATCTTTCACCACGATTAGAAGATTACGTTCCGAGTTTCCAAAGACACTAAACTATTACGATCCTTGTGTGTGTGTTTTTGTTATGTACTAAGTATTCCGCAAAAGTAATGTAATGTCCATGTACGATAAGCTTAGGGTCTCTACATATATGTTATGATTCAATGTCTTCCATGTTTTTTATTTTCATTATTCCTTGCCTTCTAACCCATGTTCTAAAGCTTTATTACTATGTTTTTCACCTTACTGGGATTTTAGATCATCCCTTTTTTCATGTTATCCCCAAGTTACCCTATGAATATATATGAGTATAATAGAAGTTAGGATCACTTTATGAAGACTAAATAAATATATGTTTTATTTAGTCCCATGTTTTTAGTTTTATGTACCTAGTCTTCCAAGACACTAGACTTCATGATCCTTGGATTATATTCTGATGTTTAATTATGCATAAAATAATGTAATGATATGTGTAAAAGGATAGGGTCACTATTGTTGGTATAAAGATATATTCTAGTTATTTTTGGATATTAGGAATAGAGAAATTTAGTAAGAACCTTTAGGATTATCCTAAGTATAAGAAGACAACCCTGTATTTTGGTAAGTATAGAGTAATTGGTTTATTAAAAAAATACCTCCCTATATAGATACAAATAGGTAGAGGTTGCTCTGGCATAGATGTATCTAGGCGTAAAACCCGAAAACACCACTTTTGGCTAGATTCAAATGAGAACTGGTGCATGACAATGAGCTTTGTTGTACTCTTGGTTTGACACTCTCAGGGGATATTCTTTCGTAAATTCATGATCTTAGTATGAACCATTATTAAGGGAACAAAAAAATCCCATAAGAATATATATTATAAAATGTATCATGGATAACCTAGATTAAAACTTATGGAATTGGATGTTATGATATACTTCCCCTTTACAAGTTTATCATTTTATGTTTAAAGTTTCATTTTTTATTTTTATTAGTTAACATATGGAAAGAAGAAGATAAAAAACAACTATTCTCACACTTACTAGAGAACTACTTGGAAATATTATCCTGAAGTCTTGCTCAGATTACATTGAAACTTTTTTAAATATCCAAGTTATGTGAAAAAATTGTTATAAGGCATCCAATAACTCTAGCATCACCCAATTCTGTCAAGGATCAAATACCATCTATTATAGAATCTTGTGCTCTCAACTTTCTTACCATGCTAAGAATGGGAAGTACCATTAGGGTCTTTTCAAATTCTTCTCTTTATTTTAAAACGATGAAGCACTAAATTATTTTCTAGATGCTTCAAAATAGGGAGACCTCCAAGTATCCTATATATATATATATATATATATATATATATATATATCAAATTATAGATTTCTATCTTTGGGGAATGACCAAAACTGATTTACCAAAACCATATTTAGAAATATTTGAAGTTGAATCCGTAAGACATTTTTTTATAAAAAATAAGTTCATGAAGGTGTTTCAAAATTATATATATGAAATACATTTTTAATGACTTATCGATGCTTCCATCGATATAATCCAAGACTCCTAAGGGGTTTTTTGAAAAAAAATAAGTAGATGATTTTGAAAGTATCCTGAGGTACCACTATGATGAATGAACCCCTTTTAATTGAAGGCAATGCTAATAGGAAAGACTGAAGACCTCATTGAAGAAATGAAGGAAAAGTACCCACACATGTTTAAATATTAGAATGTAAAACGAAATTTCGAGGGTGAAATATCATAAGGGGGGACGAATTTAATGACCCAATGTTTTATCAATGGAAATTACCTTCTTATAATTATTTCATATATCACATGAAATCACGACTCAAGGAAATACTAAGTACTATGTGACCTTTAAACATAATATTTTCACTTCTGTGATTTAAATTTTAAAAATTTGACATACCCGGTTGTGATCATTAAGATGGTTGGAGGCTGATAAGACAAACCTAATATTTGGTGAATAGTAACTGGCCCTTATGAAAAGCAATTTCACCCTTATGAATAGTAATATGACCCTTATGAATAGTAATTTAGCTAATTAAATATTAACCTTACCAATGAGAGTATAAATAAAATTTATCCATCTTTTAAGTGACAATCTGATAGTGTTGGTATTTTTATAAGTCATAAATATTTAATTAAATTTTTTTGAATAATTTAATAATTTAAAAAGAAAATTTATTTTCATGAAATGTATTCATAAATTATTTTTTGGATGTCTTACTATTATATGATAATTTTATAAGTCCTTATGTAATTTTTTGAAAACATTACAATATCAGTTTTATAAATCTGCATTTTTCAAGTAAATTATGATTTTAATTAAAAATTGAATTAATCATATTTTTAAAATTATTTTTGAAAAATGGATTTCATTTTTGGATTATACATGTCGAAAAATGGTCATGGTGATTTTTTTGGTATTTTTCTAAAATACATGAATTTTTGATGAATAGTAAAATACAGTAATTTACCATATATATACATTATAAGTTAAATGAACTATTCATAGCATCATCACTAAGGTAATAAACCTTGGTTAAAACTCACATAAAATTATTACTATTTTTGGTTATGTAATCATCACTATTTCTTGTCTTATGGAAAAATAATAAATTAGTGATTAAAATATTGATAAAACCCTCCTCCCCTCCACTATAAAAACCTCTAACACTCCAATCTTCTCTTCACTCTTCTATATCCTTTTGCCTTGCCAAAATTCTACTCAAATCCCTCCCCAAGATCCTCCCCATGTGCATCAGCCCGTGGTATCCTCAGAAGACCAAATCCTCTCCCCTTAAAAGGCTCTCAAAGAAGATTAATTCCAGAGGTAAATTCCTCTTTTCAATTCTTTTACTTTATTTTCAAGTTCATTTGTTTTATTTTATATCCTTACATATTCTCATAATAATGTTATGAAAACTCCATTAGCTTAAATGTACTAAAATTTTTATAAGATAGTGGAATAATTTATTATCATCTATCCTTTTCCCTTTTTTATACTAGTAGTAAAAAAACTATCTGAGATGTGTTAATTTACCACATTCAAGGATGATGAGTTTTCAATTTCCCTTACCGTTTTCAATTATAGTCATGATACCATTATTATAGTTGAACCAGATTATAATATATGTATTATGTCTCATCTGTGGTTTTGAATTATCTTTTTACACATGGTTTTTCTTTATAAATCAAAATTTGTTCGTTGTGATAAAAAAACCATCAATTAACCCAAAAGGTTATCACAAAAGTTTTATATAATTATTCATCTTAAATCTAAGTAACCAAATGAAATTTAAAACCATTTAACCTTATGGATTTTATATAATAAAATATAACTCCAATTCTGGAAAAATATCCCTATTTTACATGATTATTTGTTCACTGATCATGAAACAAACGGACCTGAACAATGAAATTAAACTTCTTAAACCATCAAAAAGACAATGAATGAAATTAAAAAGGTTATAATAAATCTATTACATAAAAAATAGTTTATGGAAATATTAATTAATAAACCTAATTTGATTATTCGGGTCATTAATATCAAGTGGAGACCACCATCAGACTTAAGGTAAGGGATCCTCTCTTTCTCGCTTTTATTCAAGAATCTTCTTTATGTTATGCCCCTTTTATTTATAATTAAAAATTATGGGATATGTTTTTGACCCTCCAAAATACTTCCCTAAGGATATATAAATTACGAGAGACCCCTTTCTCTCTCATTAATCCCTCATATGTACTCCTGTTACCATGTCGAGATTTCATAAGGGATTCTACCAGAACCTCCATTATTCCTTTAGGTTATTCTTACTCTCTTTTTACCCAAATGAAATCCAATATTATATTTATGTAAATAGTAAAATTTATATTTATATGTCCAAAATAATGTTTCAATATCCATTAGTTATTCTATTATGGGGATATACATGATTTTAAGTGATTCCCTCCTCAATACTTTCTGATAAGAAAACCCATTTTAAGGGAACTTCTTGAATTTTTTACCCTATTTCAAGTACACTATACCATCTGTTTTAAGACACCATTGTTTTTATAAATCAGTATTTTTATTATTAAAACCTTCTTGTTTCACTTATGGTTTTATATAAGAGATTATTCGCCTTTTTATTATAAATGATCTTTAGTATTTTCCTTAAAACCGCACTAAAATGTTTTAATGTTAAAATTTATGAAATAATCTTTTTACATGTTATCACTTATATTTGACATAAATTACCATAATATATTTCAATTTTACCTTATTAATTTACATGTGTTTTCTAATTCCTTTCTTTCATGGACACTTGTATGATACTCCCGTTAAATTATGCTTTATGACATGATTGTGATACCCATTTCTTTCCATGGGTTCCCTTATGTTTATGTATGATTGATTATATATGATTATTTATGTTGTAAGCATATTAATGAAAATGTTAAGATGTGTTTTCCTAGATAGTGCTCCAATGCTTTGGGTGAAATAGAATTTCATGATATGTTATGTGCAACTTTCTTGACAGTTAGCTTTGACTCGTGCTACCATAGGAAACGGTCTTAGTGTTTAACTTTGACTTGGGATCCTCTATGTACAATGATCCATTAATTGTTATAATGTTATGTTTTATTTGGTGGAAACATTATAAGGAATACATTTTTACATGATCCCATGTCTATATTTTATGATTCTATGTGTTCTCTGCCTTTTATTTTCATTATGCCATGCCTTCTAACCCATGTTCTAAAGCTTTATTATTATTATTTTTCCCTTACTGGGATTTAATATCATCCCTTTATTCATGTTATCCCTAGGTTACCCTATGAATATGTTTGATCACAGTGGAAGTTGAGATCTCTTTAGGAAGATTAAATAATGAAATTTTTTATTTAGTCCCTTGTTTTCAGTTTTATTTACCTAGTCTTCCAAGACACTATACTTCACGATCCTTGGCTTGTATTACGATGTATAATTATGTAGGAAATCATGTAATGATATGTGTAAAAGGATAGGGTCTCTATTTTAAGTATTTTACTATTTTATTGATAAGGGAAGTATTTCTTTGTCTGGCCACATTTATCGTTTTCTATTTTTTTTCTCTTTAATAAAGGGATTTGACCCTACCTTTAAAAAATATTAAAATTTATTTATAAATATTTGTATATAATTATATATATATAATTATATATATTTACGTAATTATATATATTTATATTAATATATAAATATACTTACTAAGATAGCATAAATTATGGGTAGTATCCCATGCTTCCGAAATTTATTAAGAAAAATAGAACCATGTACAAGGGAAGAAGGCATGTGGAAAATAGTGACAAACCATTACCACAAAGAGAAAGTCAGACAGTTGCCCAAGAAATAAGAGAAGATTATTCATCTATCAGAATGAGATCGACGACTGCCCCTCCCTCTCAAATGATGGTCCCTCTTATAGGTTTTGTGATTTTACCATGTAATGTGATCATCAGTTTGAGGATCAATGTTTCCATCTGGTGGGGTGGGATCCTTAGGTGGTCAAATATCCTGTTTTCTAGCTAGACTTGGATCATGATGGATCCTTTCATTGGTAGTATCAGTGTTTGAAGATTGTCTTTTTATTCTGTGATCATTGAAAATTTCCTCAAGGAATGCCTCCTTGCTATTGGATCTATTTAGAATGTCAAGCAGACTAAAGAAAACATTTTTCCTCTAAGGTGAGTTATCCCTTACGTTCGATTAGACCTGAGTCAAGGGAGACACAATGGGAAGAGAAAATTTATAACTATTCATAGATGAATCAACCTCCCTATTCTGGTTTAAGAAGCCTTCTATGAAAAATTATGTGTGGCCATGACATGAACTGCCTGAATTCTTGATTATTCACACCATAAATTAGGAGGCTTTTTGGGTTCCCCAAGGGAGGGACTTTGATCATAAATTCTATCTGTAGAAGAAAAATTCTTATAAATAGATCATTGAGTTTGATTTTATGATTTAACATGATCCATACTAAGTTTATATCCAATGTATAGTTACTGGACTACTAAATATCCTCTAAGAATCCTTGGTGTGACCTATAACTGCACATCCAGCTCCAGATCAACATCACCTTTGGGTTGAGGTGAAATATGCATGCTCTCACAGCCTCCACCAACATATTTTTCCGAATCCCTTGTATCATGAAAGGCCCCAATGACCTTTCTAGGATTTAGATCAAAATAAATTAGAGACACGAGACATCACTGCTTTCCTTAGTGGATTCATCCATGATCGAGAGAGTCCTTGTAGTTCATCCCTCCACCCACTCTAAGAAGTTTCCATAAAAATGGAGGCTCAATATTCACCAAGATACCTTTACAAACCCTATGTATTAGCTAAAGTTGTGATGATAAGAGGAATTTAACATCAAGGGATTTTTACCATTTCTTCTAGACCCATGAAGATACAACTTATCACATCCGCCTTTTTAAATTAATTTTTATTTCAATAATTCTTGTCTTTGGGATCTCACGCCAAGGTCCGGGATGGGTGCTGACTTAAAATTTTTGTCGTTTGATAATTTTTGTGGGTTTCAGAATCATGCGCGGTCACCGCACAGTGGTCGATAGCCACACGGTCAGTCCAGATGGCCGCACAACTGTCCGATGGTTGAAATAAATAAATTTTTATGTAAGGTGAGTTAAATATTTAAAAGGTAAAAATAATGTTATTATTGTGTGAATAATAATATTTTTATTATTAAGATTTGTCAATATTGTTTTTATTACTTAACTTTTTTTCTAATATAATTAGTAACAAATTGTTATTAATAATAATATTAATGTTAATACTATTATTATTATTGTTATTAATTTTAATTATTATTATCTTTATTGTGGTTATTTTATTAAATTTATTTATGCTTTTATAATTATTGATATTATTATTATTATTTTGATTATTTTGATTATTATTATTATTATTATTGTTGTTGTTGTTTTATTAAAATGAAAAAAACTAATCCATAACCCTAATCCTACCCAACGACAATACCCCTTTTCCCTTCCCCCTACTTCTGCGTGAGGCGCACCTAGCCACCCTCCCCTATGCCAACTCCATGATCCAGCCTCACCACTCGTCCCATCCACCGTCTCTCCTTCCTCGCCTCTACCTTCCTTCCATGCTACTGCCCCAACCACTCACCCCTACATCAGGCTCCCCACTCTGCCTCCCAACCTCCGCACTCAACCAGCTATTCCGGCCTTCTGCGCTCCAGTAAGCTGTTGCGCCTCGCCCGTTCTAGTCCCAGCCTCCTACCATCCATGCTCTAGAAGGCTGCAGCGCACCCAGACCCCCAGCCCTCCTTGCCCTCTCTCTCCCGTTGCAGCTCCATCCGCCCTACCCCTCCTACCCTCCACACCTCAGCTGCTCTCGTGCCCGTGCCCAGCAACGCTCACCTCTCACTCACTCGGCCTTTCCCCCCACCCCACCAGGCCTATCCTTACTCTCTTTCCCTTTCCAGCACCCGTAAAGGCCCCTCCGGCACTCCCCTCGTCTCCCTCGTGCCTCTGGACTGGCGAGCGACACTCCGGCCTCACGCCCTACAAGTCCGCATCCCCTTCGGTTTCCCTATCAGTGCACCAGGATTCCCAGCGGCCTCCTCCTACTCTATCCCTCACTATTTCTCCCTCTTCCGCACTCTGACCTGGTCGTTTCTGGTATCCCAAACTCCGACCAGGTCCTCTCCGACGACCGACCCCCCTGCCCCCCTTGTTCCGACCAGCAGACCCATGCATGGTGCCTCTGCCTTGCTCCGGTGTGCCCCCTCCCTTGTCGACAACCTTTTCATCCTACGGTATATCTAGTTATTTATTTATGTAATTATTTTTTATTTTTTAATTTATTTTTCTTCATTTCACCTTTGGCATTTTTATTTAATTTGGATAAATCCTAATACTATCGCGAGTTGTGTTTCATGTGTTTTTATTGCTGTTCAGTGTGCGTAGTTAGTCCGTGAGGGATTATTCTACCCTCCGTTAGATTTTTTCGTGCTCACACACCATTGAGGTTTGTGTTTCTGACTGTTTACCTATCCCACACAACTCATGACACTTGTATGTTTTGAAATAATTTTTGAAATATCTTCTTCATATCCATAAGTATAGTACCTAACTGGTCACAATGTTTTTATGTCAGTTAAAGTTGTGAAAAATAGATTTGGAATTTGTCTCTTGTTATGGTAGGCGAATCCATAATTTTTCTTTCTGATGCTTTTCCAAAGTGCTTGGTTCTTCAATTATAATTATTATTTTTATTCGATTATATTTTTTGCACCATTTTCATATCCCTAATTAATCTTTCATGACATTTATAAGTTTTTAGAATTTTTTTAAGAATGTATTTTATGTGAATCTTCAGTTATGGCTTTGTATTTGTGCATTTAGTGTTTTTGATTAAAATTCATATATGTGGTCATGTTGAACTTGTTTCATTAGGTTCAAAATATTGTTTCTCTTTTAAATTAGAAATATGTTTTTCATGAAACATTTTTCTCTTTGTGATTTTTTTGTGATGATATTTTTGGTAGGTGAATTTGGTTTGGATATTGTCAAAGGTTGTGTGTGTGTTAAAATGATTGGAAAGTGGGTTTTATGGTCTTTTTGGGGATGTTTTTTATTTTTTTAAATGTTCTAGATGGTTGGGTTTGGTTTCTAAATCAAGCGATGACTTTGTGGAAAGGGTTTTCAAATGTTCTGTTGGGTGTTTAGTGTACCATTGGACATGTTTTCAATTGAAGGTGACACATGAAAAATGGTTTTCTATTCAAACCTTGGTGAATTAAATGGTTTTTGGTTTTTAAAATAAAGTTGGTTTCCCTTGGGTGATTTCTAAGGAAGGCTTTAAATGTGTTCTTTAAAGCATGGTTGTTTCCTTTTAAATGTGTATTGAAGTGATTTTGAATGGTTTTACAAAAAAAATGCATTGGAGACTTTGGACATAAAGGTTCATTTAGTAGTGGTAAAATGATTTGGTGTGCGTTTTGGAACTCAAGGGCCCATTTGGCACTTTTGACCCAAGGGAAGTGTTTATACTAACTTTGAATGGAGATTGTGTTTTGGAGAAAGTGTATGCCCAATTGTAAACTTGAAACATTTTATAAAATGGTTTAAAGTTTAAATGGTGTGACGACCTGGTTGTAAATTTGTTAATGTGAAATGTTTGAATATGTATTTGGGGGAACTCCTTTCTTGGTTAACCCTTTATGGGTGAATGTATAGGAAGCGTCCATGTTTGGGGAAGGAAAGTGTAGTGAGACGAGTCACGCGTGCGAGGGCCTTCCTACTTACATGGTATTACTATAACCACCATGGGTGATCAACCCCGAGTGATGGTTGGTGATCAACCCCGATTAGACGGGTTGGTACCCCCTGGATTTGTTGTTAGGCCAGGTGGGCTTTTCCACTGGATTGGTCAGTTAGGGCGGCCAGTTAGTTATAGACTTAGGAGCTTCACCATACACTAGTAGGTGGTTCCGAAACCGAGTACGTCTAGGGTTCTTCTATGGAAGTTTAGGATCACCCATGGTTTGCCTTTTATTTGCTTGTTTACTTTCAGCTATTCTTGTACTTTCATCTTCCACTATCACCTGTTTCTTTTAGCATCGCCTTGTTTCCTTGTTTGGATTTTGTTTTTAAAATTGTAATTTGTTTTGGAAATGGAACGTGGTGTGCGCTGGGTTTTTAAAATGGGAAAATGTTATTGTTTTATTAAAATATGGAAAACCTACTTTCATACTTGTATTTCAAACTTGTGTTAATGGATTGTTTTGGGAAAGGATACATTGGATTCTGTGGATTATTTTGGCATCCCTACTGATCATTTTTAATGATCACACCTTTTTTATCATTTTAGTTTCAGGTTTCCTTTGCTCAAGTTTTCTTGGCTGAGTTGCTCATTATTGGAGCAAAGTCGGCCTTTGGTTGGGAGGTGACTTAAATTGTCACGTGGAGGTATGTTTGGTTTTATTTTCCTTCAACTGCTAAAATTATGTTTATAGACTGTTTATATTTATCTATTTTCATGTTTATTTGTTTTTGTTCATGGGCTAAATTATTCCCAAAGATTAAAATTTTGATGCCCGACACTGGTTTCCAGCCTGTGGGGATCGGGAACACCCTTCGGGCCATGTCGCAGACCGGTTTGGGTGACAGGTTCAAGGTTGACATGAGTTGGTTCATGAAACAACTCTACATTATTCAATTGAAATTTATGTAGAGATTCTTCCTCGATATCTCCCTTTGACCTGATTCCTTATTCTTCAGTTTGGTAGTCATCCCATCTCTGCATTCACTATACTCATGACCCCTAGAAGTAGGATCCATATTACATAATCTAGTGTCATTAAGTTTATCATGACCATTATAAATAGGTTCCATCATGGGGTGAAGGCTTCCTTAATCAAAGGTGATATTCCCAAATTGGATGATTCGGCCTTGGGCAACTGAGCTCCCCACATCTTCCTTAGTTCTTGCTTTCATTTTACAAAGATCAATGGAGTGGACTTTCATCCCACAATAATTACAAACAATCCTTAAATTAATCTTATCTTATGTGTGTCCTAGATTTTTTAATTCTTTATATACGTCTATGTATTTTTCATATTCAACCAATAAATAGAATCTATGGCCATCCACTATCATAAAAATGGACTTGAACTAAGGGGAACTAATATCAACTTCAACTTGTAATCTAGAAAAGCGACCATACACTGATTTCACAATCTCAGTATCTATTCTAATGGGTACTCCAACAACTAATGTAATTTCCCATAAAATTTGATGTTGAAGAAGGAAACAACTCAATCCACAAACATGAATCCAAATTTGGGTGATCGATTTCTTGAAATTTAAATTATCAAAATTTGGATCCCAATATTAGATTAAAAGGATTGTAAGATTAAGGTTTATGAAGCCATATCCCAAGGATTTGGTCTTCAGAGAATCTAATGAAAAGATGGTGTGTAAATAAAATTTTACCAGGGAGATCATTCTCTATCCATAAAAATCCTAATAATATGCATGTTGATTTCAAAGATCAGATTGATTCAAATAATATTCCTTTTCTTGATAGAGAGAGATGACCAAAGATGGATTGATTAAATTCATTGAGCCGTTCTGATAGGATACAAGTTGTAGCTTCCATGAATGTCATATCCCCTTTTATCATAAAATTTGGGGGTTGAAATTTTGAAATATCTTAGGATCCCTTAAAAATCTCTCCTAAAAAAAATACCTAGGGTTTCACAGGTTCCCTCAAATGAGATTACAGATTACATTAGATTCCTTTGTTTTTTGATTCCATTTGAATCATCAAGATTTGAGATAAGAACTCCCAACATCAGAGAGTCATATTAGGGTTGATTCACTTTGATTCCAATATAATCCTTATCATTCATTAGGGGATTGATACTTGATGGCATTGGGGTCTAAATAAATAATTTTGGGGATGAGTATCCCTATTTACATTCTCCACCAAAATCTACTTCGATTTTAGAGGTCTGACATCCAAGGCCATCAGATCCCATGAACCCTAAAACAAATCAGAATTTCCATGAGAGTCACCAAATCACAACCTCCCCATCTTAATATATATATAATTATAAATATAATAAATATGTTTATTATTTAAATATATTTACTATCATTTTATAATTATTTAAATATTTATTTTTATAATCATAATTATAAATAAATATTTTTAAAAAGTATTTATATGTAATAATAAATATATTTATATATTTATATATTTTTATATATATAATTATAAAGGCTCGATCATGAGTTGGAAAATCCAACTTGCACCCCAAAAATTTATTATAGAAAAAGTTAAAAGCAACATATAAGGAAGGTAAAAACAGAGAAAAAATTCACACAAGATGAATAAAGAACTCAATTCATGCCACTCCCACTATAAACTAGATTCATAGGATATTGAACTTTATCCTTTGGGGGTCTACCTCACTGCCATATCCTTTGAGGTTATAATAGATCATTATCCGATGACGAGTTAGAGAAATCATTTGGAATGATGAATATTGTGTATTTCAACGAGAGATTCTGAAAATCCAGACCCTAATTTTTTTTGTGGATGCTTCAAAATTTTTTGATAATGGTTTTTGCACTATGAGATAATCCCTATAACAAATTTTTTTTGTTCCACTTTAAAAAATGTAGCTTCAAGTTTTAAATAAAACTATTCTACCATCTCTTCCAAAATACCCTGGGGGTATCTTCCACCCTCATGGTCCTTCTAAGGCATTTTAAAGTTTTTAGACATCGAAAATTTAAATTATTTGGATAAGGACTTTCCAAAGGTGTCATATGTAGTTTTTATAAGATCAAAAAATTTGGCCGAGGAGGTCCATTCTATATTTTAAACAGCATCAGAAGATATCTTCCTACTACCTTTACCATAGGATCCAACCTGACCTCTTCGATGTCTTCCTCTCTTCAACTACTTTGGATTCTACCAATTTCTATCTTGGTCATCAATCATTGGATCCCTTTGTCCAGAAAAATCATCCCCTAAAGTATGGGCCATACCTTTGATGATACAAGCATCAAATTCCTCTACAAACTCCATTACTTTAGGGATATATGTAGGGGAATCTACAGTAACCTCATGTCCATACTTCAGTGAAACAACAGAAGTTGAACACTTTATATTAGAACATGCTGACAGGTGGTGATTCTAACCTAGAAGAACATGCATTTTAGTGGTATTTTTTTGGATTTTAGACTACACATATGATGCCCTAGCCTCCATGATGGCATCCCCAACCACCACCAGGATAGAGAAGTGGGTTCCTTGTTCATCAAAAACCTAAATGGGTGGATTAGGGGAAACATCAGGCACTGAAGCACCTACAGAAGTATATCTAGATTCACCCATTACATACTAATTAAATTAAATAGAATATACAGAAGAATCAAATTCAAGGGTAGAAAAGTAAATGGACTCCAATCACTTGGTATTAGAGGCATGAACTTTCATATTTCTAGGTGAAAGAACATAGATATTTTTAGGAACCATGCATCCAACAGATTTATGCCCAACATGAGCGACATAGGGGGTCATTTGAGATCCCCTAGTTGAAACCTTATTTTTCAATTTTAATTTAGTAGGTTCGAACTTACCCTTACTATTTACAGATCTCATAATGATCTCACCATCCATAACGGTAAATTCAAGGGCATCATACTCCATAGGTAATTAATTATGTTCAAAACTCCCCTCAACAGGGCCCCATACAACTTTCCATAACTATTCAATGATCCCTACACCAACATAAACACAATCATAAATGGAATACCTGGATCTAGTATATATGTTTGAGGTCATTTCATTATCCTTATTGAACAAATATTTTTTATCTTAAGAAATATCATGAAAAAAAGGTGAAATATTGCTAACTTCAGTGTACATAGTCACATCATGATCTTTATCTAGTACATTCCCCATAGTATCTTGGTCATCAGTATCATGAAAGAAATTGTTCATAGTACCTTTTAGGCTTGTTCCTACAATAAAATCAACCAATGATTGGCCACCAGGAGCACCAGTGTTGGATTGAATTTCAAAATCAGGCACATCCTTCCTCTTTACTAGCCTATAAAGACCGCAACCCATCAGTTTCCCTATTTTAAAAATCTTATTTTTATCATTGAAATACTTTATGTTCTCCATTTCATCTTTCTTTGACACAAAATTTTTGTCTATAGTGGAACTATTTCCATATGATGTGGGAATTTGGAATTTTCATTTTTCCTCATAATGACCATTTTTTTGCAACTATAAAACCTCAAGACCCTAAAAAACGTTTCTCTAACATTTCCAATTGACATAAAATTGAAGAATAATTCTGCCACATTTTTTAACTCAATTTCTAGTACAAATTTAAAATCACCAGTAACCAAATAGATAATTTCAACAAGCTTTGAACTAAGATCAAATTCAACCAATATTCTGGTGTGATGCCTATATTTATCCAACTCCGTTTTTTATCCAATTTTATTGTATTTTCTACTTCTAATGCTATATATCAAAGGGTATTTGGGTTCCAAATGAACTAATTTAACCCTTTGACGCAAATCCATGATTGCAAACTAGAATTATTCATCTGTAATATATCAAACAAGGGGTCCCAGTCCTAAAATCACTTCACCCCTAGCTTGAGATTCACGAACCCACAAATCAACACCCTTAATTTCATCTCTAGATAAGGGGAAAGTAATTTAAAAAAATCATATACCTATTGACACAATGTTCTGTCCATAAAATCACTAAATCTGCAGCAGCCACCTCCTTTGGCCTTCAATCTTCCAAGAATAGCTCCTAAAAAATGGAGTAAGCCACATACATGTGCACATATACATACACATATATACATCTATACACATACAACATATATATACATACGTAAATAAAAAACATAAACACATCATAATGAATATGTATATATGAACACACAAGGGTATCCTCTTCACTTTACCCTTTTGTCTCATTGTAAATATCATCTTTAATGTTTCCAATGAGTTTTAAATCTTTATTGACAGTGCTCTTTCTAAAAATAAAAATTATTTGTCTAAAAGTATACATATAGTGGATAAAGAGGACTATTTATTTACAACCTCTTCAAGTTTGGGGGAGTTTAACATCAAATCATTCTATAAACTTCTTCATGTCCTGCTCGTATTCAATCCTTGGGGGAAGGTGTGTTGGGATAAGGCCATTATGGTAAATATTTATTTTCTCATCTAGAAATTTTGACATAAATAAACTTCTATTGATAATGATTTTTAATGAAGAGGGGTACATATAGGGTTCAAATGTTATTATTGTATGTACTCACATTCTAAGACTAAGGACCAACTATTTTTTGAAGGTGATTTGGTGATATATATTTAGTCAACTATTAGAGAAGACATGGGTATCAATATCTATTTTAACACTTTTGATGATTTTTAGAATCATGATCTAGTGGTATAATATTTTCTCTAGAAAAAATCATTGTTTGTAAGGTGGATCTTGCAACTGGTTTTTGGGTTTTATGGGATTTACAGAATATACCTAGAATTCAATCTAAGCTTTACAATTCCCAATAGCTAAAATGTAAAGTTTCATTGAATATTTATGATTTGGAAACTCTCTTCTCCATTAAATCTCCAAGGATCAGCTATTTTGGATTCTATATTGTTTTCTCAATTTATAATAGTAATGGAAATTGGGTTCATTGTTCCCCCCCGTCTTGGATTTTAAAATTAACACATATGTCTCATGCACGAATGGAATAATGTGAGGCAAGGGTAATGTTTATAAAGGAAATAGATCAATTATTGTGGATTACAATCCTTTATTTGGTGATGTTAGTCTCATATAAGTATAATCTTGAGCTTTATAAAGTTGTTTATATATCAAAAGAGATAAGAATATTCAACTATTAGTGGTCGATCCTGACTCAGAAATTATTGTTAAATACCTAATTGACTCTTTTCTTATTCACTAGTCTATTTCTTATATTATTCAGGAATACAATAATCTTTGAAAAAAATGTAGTTATTTTCCACACCTGGTGTGTGGGTAAAAAAGTGTTAGACTCCCTAGCTACTTAAGGAAATGAATCCAATCCTCACATTATTTTCACTTATTTAGTTTCCTTTCCTCAGGACTGTAATATAATGGTAGCTAAGGATGATCTTGGTATAACATCCCACTTTTTTGTCACATGAACTTTCATTACATTACACAAAATTGAGGATCTTTAAGGTATAGTGTCTTGGAAACCAGGACCACAATACATGAAAACAATATAAAACATTCTTCTTAAACACTTGAAAGGATTCTCCTTAAGTTCATCCTAGGTTCATTACTGCATCTCATAACCTGGGGACATACATCAAAAGAAATGGTGAGCAGAAGGCCCAGTAAGGGAAACAAGAGAAACATTTAACATGGGAACTTGAGATACATCAACTATGTCATGAAAAGAACTTTAAGACATAAGAAAGAAATAATGTGTCATATCATAATAAAAATAACATTTTTCATAACTTTAAGATGTGGTTACATCATTTAACATATACAATCATGAACATATCACCAAGGTCCATCCCCAAGGTTTCATTTGAAAATTACCAAGGTTATTCACCAAGATATCATGAAAATTGTAATCTCTAGTGGTTACATCATTACCCAATGCATTGGAGCGCTATCAGGGAGCACCCATAAGTTTTCCTTTATTATCATGTGAGCCACATATATCATCATCAAAAATTTCATAAATAACCCATATAGTATAAAATAAATGGGTTTCATTTCATAATCATAACGTTTTAAAAACTACTTTAAAGACATGATCTTTACATCACCTTAAACCCACGGAAGGGGAGAGCGGGTCTCATGTATGTAAATCCCAGAATTTAAAATAGAAAATTTTTATATATATTTGAATACCCCTGTATAAATAAGAGCTTTGAGTATTCACTTTATAACATAAAATAATTTTGAGAAAAGAGAGAGGCATTTTGAGACGAAAATTATGCAGCATAGCAGCTATGTTTCGGGGTTTTAGAAAACATTGAAAAGAGAGGGGACATGGGTCAAACATTAATAAATGACCCATAAAACAGTATAGGGACAGAATAATAAGGATATATGCACATGGTAATGAAAGTTTATGGACATAACATTTGAAATGAAAAACATGGAAGGAAGACAAAAATTAGATTTCTCTTATGAAAATTCAGCAGCCTAACAGCATCACTTAAACCTCAACAAAAATGATTTGAAAAAAATCATATAGGGTATCTCATCATGTGAACATAAGAGTTAAGTATGATAGATATATAGATCATATCCCAACATAATTAAAAAAGGAACTTTAAAAACTTGACATGAAAGTAGAACTTTGAAAAGAATGAGAAGGGTGAAAGAATCCCCTTAAAAATTCGGCAGCCTAACGACGCCACTTAAACATTATTAAAACGAATTGACCAGAGAAAGATGGGGTCTCTCATCATATGAAAATGAAAAGGGAAGTAATATGAATATATAAGAACATACTCCAACATAATAACATGGAGTATAAAAGAAATGACATAAAAGAGATTACTTGAAAAGAAAGAGAGAGGTCAGATCCCTTACCTTAAACGTAACTCTTAAAACCCAAAGGCTGGGACCTTGAGAGGGTTGAGGGCATCTTGGGAGGACTCATTGGGAGGTAAAGAGACCATAAATTCGTTGAGAATGATTTTTTAGTCCAAAGGATGAGATAATGTCTTGGTATTTATAGGGAAAGTGAGGGGACAAGGCATTAATGGCCAAGGGACACCTCATTGGTGGTTTTGGAAAAACCATGGGCTTGACCATCGTATTTTCCCATGGTATTGGCCACATTGGTCCCCCATACAATAATTCATCACCTTTGGTCGGCCAACCCTTAAAATATCTCATGAGATCATCATGACATAGTTATGATGTCATTAAACACACCGAAACCCTAAAACTGTATTTTCACTTTTCATCGAATATTCAACTTTCTCAGAAAAATCCCAAAATTTCACCTTAACCAAATATCAATGCTCTTATTTCAAAAATGAACTCCATTTTATAAAAATAATTTTCTAAATATTTTTAATTTATTTTTTAAATAAATACACTATTCACCGAAAATTCATTTTTTTCAGAAAAATCCCCAAAAATTACCATAACATAATATCGATGCTCTGAGTTCAAAAATGAAATCCATTTTATAAAAATAATTTTCTAAATATTTTTAATTTAATTTTTAATTAAAAAACACTATTCACCTAAAAAAACTAATACTTGAATAATAAGTTATGAAACCGTTATTTAACCATTTTATTGAATCACATTACTTAATCAAGGTGCCTAGATTATATTAATACTTTATTTAAGTGAGATTACCAATCCATTTGGTCACATTACTAATCCTAAGCATAAAATAACTATTCATAATTTACTATTCATCAAAAATTAAGTTGATCTTATTAGACTTTAAATTTCATACTGAACATAATTGTAGAAGACCATTTTTTGAAAATCATTACACATTTTTTATTATTTAAGGTTTACATAAACATTTTTAAAATATCCTTTCTCTAAAATTCATCAAAAATATGCATACTATATTTATCCGGACATTTGAAAATTCATAAACTTCATCATAAGAAGAGATCAAAATTTTTATTTAAAACAAAGGATTACACAAGGCAGTTACGGTCTCCTTACATAACCCCTTATCACACCGGCATATGACCTAAGTGTAAGGTGTGCTAAGGTGAGGGAATCTGAGGGAGGCTCGACCAACATCGCACGAGTAGTAATTTCTATCAGTTGGAACTTCTCGCGAAGGTGATTCCATTCTAGCTTCACACGATGAAGTTCAGGTTGGGTTTGGTCCAAAGCAAAGCCCAGTGGTGCTACCTCCTTCCCATGTTCTGTTAGATGGGCTTCGATTGGTCCATGACTACTGGGTGAGGCCATCGAATCTCCTTTCTATATTAATTAACGAAGGTCACTTGTATTTAGAGACAAATATCAAAATGTTTAGTTTCTAGCGGCCATATTGACCAATGGTCATATAACAGTCAAAACCCAACGGTCTAATTTTAATTATACTCATGTTATTAAATGAAAAAGTTTTGTTGAGTATAAAAAAATAAAATAACACACAAAATTAGGAAACAAGATTTATTCAAAATTTCGGGTTGTTAAACTTGTTCTCCACTACTTTAGACTACCATGAATTTTTCCAATCAATGTGCTATCATTTTCAATAAAAATTTATATTTCAATATTTTCCATGTGCAAATAATGTTTTCAATCAACCATTATTTCTCAAAATACAATCAACACACCTTTATAGTTGAATGAATTATTCTTAAATAAATGAGGCTCAATGCACTACCATAGATAGCACTTTATCCAGTGCTGACCTTTAATAGATCTAGACAAAAAGAGTTGATAAAGGGTATAATTTTATCATCACTTAAAAAAATCACTGATAAAGTTACCTTTTATCATCCCTAATAAAATCAATGATAAAAGGGTACCCTCTTCCAACATCTCTTTCTAGATCTGATAGAGGGCCCCCATTTATGAGCACTTTTTTAGCACTGATAAAAGTGAAACCTTTATTAGTGATTTTTTAGCATTGATAAAGGTCATAGTGAGTAATTTAATTTATTTATAAATCTTTTTATATTTTTAAATAATATTTATATTACTAGAAGTGTATATATGTAAATATATTATATCAATATTATTTAAATAACTTTTAATAAAAAATGAATCTTATTTTCTTAATTATATATATATATAAAAGAATCAAATTTTCATTAGAAAAAATGTTTAATAGTTTATTTATATACATTAATTAAAAAATGTGTATATAATTAAATTAAATATAATATATTATTATTTTATCTAACCAATTCTATAATATATAAACGAATATACTTATATTGATATTAAATAATTTAAAATATATGTACATATGTATAACTATATGTATGCATGTGTATGTGGGCATATGTGTATATGTATGTCTATGTGTATGGATGTGTATGTGTACAGATGTATGTTTGTCAAGTGTATATGTATGTGTGTGTGCAAGTCTGTTTACTAATTTAATATTATTTATTCCTTTTTAATATATCTTCATTTGTAGTATTCTCTATATTTATTCATTTTTAATATAAATTTATTTTAATCTATTCATCATGAATATATATGTGTGTGTATTTAATTTAAATTATTTTAATTTAAATCTATTTAATTTGATTATAAATACTTCTTTATAGTTAATATAATTATTTTTCAATAATTTTATTATTTTTTATAATTAATATCATTTATTTATTCATTTTTCATCATTTTGATGTGTCTCTAATTCACATAAATGTTACGAATTAACTTTTTAATATTTTTGTAATTTATTTAATTTAATTTTTTCATTTATTATTATATATTCATTAATAATGTAAAAATGTATTTAAATATATTTATTTATAATTATAATTATAAATAAAAATATATTTCGTTAAATAATTATAAAAATATAATAAATATATTTATTATTATATATATTTGTATATTAATAAATATTTATAATTATATAATTATATTTAAATATATAATTATATATAATTATATAAATGTGTTTATAATTATGTATAAATACTTTTGAAATATATTTATTTATAATTATAAATTTTAAAAAATAAATATATATTTTAATAATTATAAAATTATAATAAATATATTTAAATAATAAATATTTTTTTTGAAAACATTGAGGATCAATGACCACTTTTATTAAATAAAAGGAAAAATGCAGTAAAAGGATGAACACACCAACCAAAAATGTCCACAACCAAACAAAAGTGAAAAAAAATAAAATTATGCCACTCGATACTGAGTGCTCATGCTATGATGTGATGAGGGTCCACCACTGCCATGAGGATTCTGACTTCATCTCCCTGACTTCGCTTCTAGACATGGTCCACCTCCATCATCTGAATTCCTAACATCCATAAATGTTGCCCTGTATTTATTTTCAAAAGCATTAACACTACATTGACCATCCTCTTCACCACTACCAGAGGAAAGTTAATCAAAGGAGTTATGTAAACTGACCTTTGAATTATATTGAACCTTCACTAGTCGAATAGTATAGAGGTTGTAGAAAAAGAAACAGTAACATCCAGTGTCATTTTTTCCTTTAGCGTTTTCAGATCTAAACCCAAATACAGTATTCAATGGTGAGTCTGCAGAAGTTTTCTAGCCACCAATATTCATGCCAATACTATCATTCTATTTACAGTGAGCCTCAACTATACCAGCACCTTCAATAACCACCCCTCCTAAGTCCAAGGGTATGGAACGATAGTGGTCACTGCCATGTGTATGCTCTAAACTGATACCCCTCACTGTTTGTGTTTGCATTCCATTAAGGATAAATCCTAAATCATACATCAATTAAGGATTATTCTCAATACCAAACTCTTTGACAACCACTCTCCATGTAGCAGTAGGTTGGGTTTGGAGCTCTTCCATGTATATGTTCAAACCCATACCACTTCCAAATTTCATACTATATCAAACATCCAAACTTACAGTTTGATTTGAGGATTATGACTACCCCAAGGTAGTTTCTCCCCTATAAAAACATCCATTTTATTCAAAATATCAAGAAGTGGAACAAGATGAACTAGATAATCTTTAATAATTAAAGAATTACCCAAGGAATCCATAGATTGGTTAGAAAGATATGAAGAACAAGCCTGTTCAGTAGGAATCCACATCTTTTCATTCCCCTTTATAGGCGAAGACATACCAAAATTCTGCTGAGAGGTATGTGTAGTTTTAGACTTGGATTTCTTAGAAGATTCAACATAAATGTTCACTTTCCCTTTTTATATACTTTGAAAAAATAATTGACTATTCCTACCAGTAGTTATAATCCACATAAAGATATGTTTTATATTCTTTAACTTCTTGACTATCATTAGAATCTTAACAAACATGATTATCACTAATTCATCTAGATATAGAATCCTTTAATGAAACAACATTTCCAAATTTATGGTATTCCTTAGTAATGTCAGCCCATGACTGGGAGTCATGATGCATTTGTAAATTGGAAACAAAATCACCATAACCTTGTGGAAGAGAAGCTGGTCTAGGATCAAAGTTTTCATTGTATCCATCCTTTATGGAATGACCATTAGAGTCAAGTCCTGTAGAAACCTAAAAATGACCTTCAAAAATATAATGAATTAAACATTTTATAGGGTTTAAAACTCTTTCAACAAAATAATTTCCCTTGATAACTCCAACGAGCCCATACCCGAGTTGTAAGGGCTCCTTCTTGGCATCCAAGAGACCCTAGTTCAAAAGTGGGTGGAGGTGAATTTTGGGGGTACTGTAGCAGTACTGTAGCAAGTATTGTTCAGTACTGTAGCAGCTAGAACTATTCACCTGATTTGGGCTTCGGGCCACCGTTTTGGGCCTATGGGTCTCCAGGGACTTCGTGTCATCAAAGGTCTTCGGGCCTCAGGGCCTTCGGGCTACAAAGACCATAGAGTAGCCCAGTTCACACAGAGCAGGCCACGGAAGAGGATCAGAGTAAAAGACTAGCAGTCACTAGAAGTAGAGCTACCAGATTGGAAGAATGAGAGGGTATGACAATCGCCATCAGAACCAGGCACCGTGAAGCTTTTTACGGGGCAATGCTAGCCGATCAACAATGAAATGTGGGAATTTAGGCGATCAATGATGCAGAAGCTAGGGGTGGGGCAGTTCTTGTGGGTTGGGCCTACAGGTCATGTATTGGGTATAGTATGCCTCTCGGCCTTTGGGTCATGTATTGCGAGTCATGTTGGGCCTTGTTCCTTGTGCCTATAGGTCATGTAGGAGTTCCCCTTCATCCCTTTAAAAGGGGGATTATATATAAAAAAATAAAAAAAGAAGGACTTCGTGCCATTCGAGCATTGGTAGCAGCTTTTTTTGGGGTTTATCAAAGCCATATTCCCATTTTTTCTACATTGCTGAACATCATGTCCCTTAAGCTAGCAGATAGAAGAGGTAAGGTCTTTCCAAAATGGAGGAGTTCTCCCAAATTCTATTTTGAGGTTTATCTCATCATTTGGTGCGGAAATAAACCCCCTATCAATTAAAATTTTTCTCAAATTAACGAGTGGAATTTCTATAGCTAACCACCTTTGTAGCACTATCCAACCTAATCAAAATACCAATCACATATGCGATATCAAATAGTACTTGTGGATTCCATGAAACCCAATTAAGACCATTTATTTTCACCCAAAATTGTGCACAAGTATCCTTAAGGTCATTAAGATTGAAGTTCAAACTCAATTAATGAAGTCTCATAGAACCTAGATTAAGGTTGACCAAACCCACTCCCCATGTTCTTCCCTTAAATTATACCGTAGGAAAAATATGGTGGACGAAACCACAACCTAATGAGATGAATTTAAAATCTGAAAAAACCCATATAGTAACTAACCAAGAAACCAAATCAATAACCTTACAAGGATTATTTCCCTTTGATAAACAAACATGCGCAATAAAAGAATGCTAAAATAGATCCTGACACTCTGAAATGGCATCATTTGAGGCCGAAACATGTGTTATAGATCCTTTTTTCATGATTTACTGTGAAATCTGATTCGTGAGTGGGACAAATGATCCCCCTAAGAAACCATAAAAGTATGAAAAAACCCTTCAAAACCTCCTTTGTGCTTTCCTTCAACATCATTGGAGGAGATAGGCTCTTCCCATCAAGATTTTGAATTGTGACATATGAATGAAGATTCACACTCCTTAGGTGATCTAGGGTAATCTGATTACTATCTCTTAGGATCAATTTCTCAAATTCCTCCATAAATGATAATAAATATATTTATTATATTTATAATTAAACACATTTATATATTATTATACATATAATTATTTAATTATTTAATTATATATAAGTATATAAATATATTTATAATTATATGAAAGTATTTTTAAATATTTTTATTTATAATTATTCTCATCATCATCCACTACAGTTTCCTCTCATCAAGTAGTTACATTCACCATTATGGTCCTTTTTCGGTTTCACCACTTTCTACACCAAACTCATCATATGATGATGTCCTCCTTAGAAATCTGCCGCCCCTACTGTATAGTCTGCCCCTGTTGACACGCCACCTAGTAATATCCCCATAAATGGAGACTTGCGGGATTTGATCCCTAATTTGATGCAGTATTATAGGGCTACCTTACCACTAGTACAATACACCAACTGAAAATAAATATATTTATAATTATTTAAAAATATTTATAAAAATATTTATTTATAGATATAAATAAATAAATAAATAAAAATAATTATAAAAATATAATAAATATATTTAAATAACAAACATATTTAATATAGTTTTAATTATATATATATATTTATATAAATAATTATACTTGTATATATTTTTATAATTATATATAAATATTTAAAAAAAATATGATTTGATAAATATAATTGTAAATAAATAAATACATATTAAAATAATTATAAAATTATGATAAATATATTTAAATAATAAATATATTTATCATATTTATAATTATATACCCAAATAGTTTGAGCCATTGATTAACATCGATGGTCTAAGAAAATTTTATTAAAAAAGTAAAGTACAAAGAGGAGAAAAGTAGAGGGGGTAAAATGACAACAAAGTGGATCTAGAGCCACCACCAAAGAACATCATACAATCATATTCTGTTGTGTCTACAACCACTTGTGAAAGAGACAACCTGAGATCTCATGTGCAAGCCTCTGTTCAATTATTTAGGAGGTTTCCAAGAGGTTTCTCGATCATCCATACCCGATGCTTCATCCTCCTCATCATGAAATTCAGTGTCGTCAATCTCATCATTTCCCACAACAACATCATTCTTATCCATTATATTCACCATCAAATAATTTCCAACAAGATATTGGGATTCCCCTCACAGGTTTCCAAATTTCTCAAAAAAGGTTTCGTCTCTAAAGGACTTGTTTAAAATACCATGGAGAGTAAATTTTCCATGCCCAGATTCTTAAAGAGAAGAAAAACCTTCCTCAAATGCCACCTATCCTCCCCATGCACGATCAGTGGAATAATCAACCAAACCATCACCATAACCATCTTGAAGTGGAGGATCCTAGATAGATTTATCACTAAAATAATTTATCAGATCCAACCCATCCTTGAAAATAGGGGTAGGTTTCTGACTGAAAGCAGTTGCATCCTGCACATGCACAACTATTTTGGATTTCTGAGGGGAAACCAATTGGAAGCCCTCATCGTCCACAATAATTTTTTCCTTTAATCATAGAATGATAAATTTTTGGGGATGAAGTTCCCTCATATGAGGATTCTATATGGGAAGATCCAAAGCCTACAATAACATACCCCAAGATGGAAGTCCCTTTTCCCTCCAAAGATTGATCAGCTAGGCCCGGGGGGGGGGAACCCCAATTGTCTTCTATCCTAGATTCCTCAACTGATTGGAATTAATTCTATAGTAGTCTGAACTTTTTCTACCATGGATATCCCATCATTTCCAACAACAATTTTAATTCCATGATCCCTAAAACTAGATCTAGGAGTGATATCAACCAAATCAGTAGAAGAAATGGGTGCACAGTTATGGCATAGTTCATCATTCTTACCCATTGGTCCATTCATTGCACAAAAGTTTCCATTAGATAAAGGCATATTGATTTTAAAATCATCCACATTATGTCCATATTTTCTACAACCAGAGAACGTCATGCCCCTATGGAAGTTCACTATGGTATGCCAAATTGACATGCAATTGAAGAAAAAGTCTTGCATGTATTCATATTCAATGCTGAGCTAAAACTTATACACTCCACCAACATGATAAATAGTTTCATCCAAAGTTGATATGAGGTCAAATTCTACAAAAACACGAGTATAGTGGCCATATTTTTTTTACCTGAGTTTATTTATCCTCCAATAGATTTTCCTAGATCTCTTTAAATTGATCTTCTTCCTACCGGTGATCCCCTAAATCCTCCACTAAAGGCAAAACCAACAAGGGTGTCTAACTAATATTCTTGTGAATCTAGATGAGGTGATGTGACATGATTCATTAACTCAATAAATGATGGAGCTTCTAAGAGAATCATTAGAAGAGGTAACCCAACCCATATTCCTGCTAACAAATAATTTATGCTTGATATGTTTAAGATTTGTGAATTCTCAGTTATTTTAAGAATAGTTGTACCTTCAGGGAAAAATCCTTGGAATATTGATGATATAGAGTGTTGAGTTTCTAGATTTTAGGGCTTATGGGATTGGAAATGTATATACATAGGCTGTAGGTATGTCCACATTTTATTTCCATCAGAGGAACTAAAGAGGAAATATTGGGGGATTAGACCGATTCCTCTCAACCCAGGTATGATGTCCATCTAGGATTTGGATTCTAAGTTTATTATTTTCTTTATAGAAAAATCGATAACTTAGGTTTGAGTTTGTATTTATGGTTTAAACTATATTTTTTTTGGAATTTAGTGATCCTCTTTGACATTTCTTTTGAGATTGGGACTCCCATAAAACTTGATCGAGCTACAGAGGAAGCACGATTAAGCCACTTGGAACATTTTTTGGTGTAGGACAACCTTAATTACACATGAATTAACAATGTTGTATTGTAAACTCTAGAATTAAGTTTTGATCTTACTATAAAATGTGAGAGATTACCTATGTTTTTGAACTAGTTTATAGATCATTGAACATGTCAAGGATACATGTTACAAAGAGAATTTCTACTCTTTATGCAATTTAAAGGGATATGAATCATATGGTTGTCGGAGGAAGGTATATTACAGGCATGATAATGCTACTAGTTTGAAGGTATATGCTGCCTCACTTCCTGTTGGTTATAAGGGAGTTGACAGGGAGTTTTCTACTCAAAATTCTCAATCGGTTGAGGAGAAGAGGTAGGGTGTAATAGAGTTTGGTGAAGAAATACCTTATGAGGTTATCCCAGATACATATGGGAATATATGAAAAACATGGCTGATTGTGGGAAGGAGGCTTTTGATGTCCAGAGTGTTAGTATAGATACTTCTAGAGGTGAAATTTTTTCACAATAATTTTTTGATACTCAATTGATGTGGGATCAATTAATCACCTCAAGGGATCATAATAGAAAGAAAAATCATGATCCTGAAACTCATTTGAGAGGTAAATCAAGGAAGTATTATACTTATGGAATCATTTCCAATGCAATTGAATGGATTGACTCTACCAGACAAGCTGGTGAAGCTAGTTATTCTAATAGAAACTCGATAGATATGAAGGATTTCTTGGTGCAAGGAGTTATCTCAACTACAGTGAGTGTTTTCTATAAGATTGCTGATGCTTATAGTTTGCAGTATTCTAAGGAGAGTTCGAAAGGGTCTACATTTTTTCTCATGAAATTCTTATGACTCCACTAACTCTGGTAAAAATATTTTTAGTTTTCTTGACATCTTAAGAGGGTCTAATAACAGGGATGTTTTCCCATAGAAATTTGGAAATGTTCATTGGGCTATCCAGATTGAAGGACAATCCTCAAACACTGAGACTATCAAGGGAAAGAGAATGGTAGTATTTAAAGGCTCTGGTCTGGCTGGAGAATTTGATCCTTAGAAACTTGAGGATCCCATCCCACTGGAATATGATATTGATCCTCAAATGGAGGATGAGACAAGGCAAAAACCCAAAACATGGAGGAGAGGTTGTCATATGAGAGGTAGGGGTGGCGGCTGATCCCATAGATGAGTAATTTTATCTATGTGTAGTGGTTTTTCACTACTTTCATTTCTCATCCTCCCTTATACTTTTTGTTAATTTTATTTTCAATAAATTTCGGGACCATGGGCTATAACCCATGGTTCACATCATCTTGATTATAATTATAATTATATATATATAATTATAAAAATATAATAAAAATATTTCAATAATAAATAATGGTAGATAAGGGTGCTCTTGGTCTCCACTACTTTAGACAACCATGAATTTTTCCTATCAATGTCCTATAATTTTCAATAAAAATTTATGTTTCAATATTTTCCATGCGCAAATAATGTTTCCAGTCAACCTTTATTTCTCAGAAAACATTCAACGCACCTTTATAGTTGAATGAATTATTCTTAAATAAATGAGGCTCAATGCACTACCGTAGATATCACTTTATCCAGTGCTGACCTTTAATAGAACTAGACAAAAAGAGGTGATAAAGGGGATAATTTTATCAGCACTTGCAAAAATCACTAATTAAGTTACCTTTTATCAACCCTAATAAAATCAATGATAAAAGGGTACCCTCTTCCTACATCACTTTCTAGCTCTGATAAAGGGCCCCCATTTATGAGCGCTTTTTTAGCACTGATAAAAGTGAATCCTTTATTTGTGATTTTTTAGTGTTGATAAAGGTCATAGTGAGTAATTTAATTTATTTATAAATCTTTGTATATTTTTAAATAATATTTATATTACTAGAAGTGTATATATGTAAATATATTATATCAATACTATTTATATAACTTTTAATAAAAAATGAATCTTATTTTCATAATTATATATATATATATATATATATATATATAAAATTATCAAATTTTCATTAGTCAAAATATTTAATAGTTTATTTATATTCATTAATTACAAAATGTGTATATAATTAAATTAAATATAATATATTATTATTTTATCTAAGTAATTTTATAATATATAAATGAATATATTTATATTGATATTAAATAATTTAAAATACATGTACATATGTATAAAAATATGTATGCATGTGTATGTGTGCATATGTGTGTATGTATGTGTGTGTGTATGGATGTGTATGCAAACAGATGTATTTTTTCATGTTTACATGTATGTGTGTGTGCAAGTCTGTTTATTGATTTAATATTATTTATTCTTTTTAAATATATCTTCATTTATAGTATTCTCTATATTTATTCATTTTTAATATAAATTTATTTTAATCTATTCATCATGAATATATATGTGTGTGTATTTTTCAAAGACCTGGAAATTTCAAGGATTTTTTTTTCTTAAATTCTTTGGAATTTTATGAGTCTGCAGTTTCTGACGACGCCTGATTAAGAGGCCCAGAGTGTCTGGAATGATCCGTCGAAGTTTTTTTAAGCTTAAATTAACGCGCATAAGCATTTTTCATAAAAAAGTAGAATAACTCTTAAACAGTTACTCAGATCAAAAATCTGAGGGCACCGTTGCACTCAGGATGGCATGTTTACCCTAGGCGTGACTTAAGTTTAGTCGGCATGGGCCTCCTGTGAAAAATCCAAAATTGGCATAACTGTAAATAAACTAATTAAATAAATTATTTTATTTTTCAAATGCTTATAAATCACAAAAAGTAGATCAGATTAAAAATCTGAGACCACTATTGAACTCGTGAGGGAATTCTTTGTTTAAAGAGATACTAACTTTGGCTGGCGCGGGCCAGCAGAAAAAGTTAGTTTTTGGCCTCAAATAAAATAATTAAGTGACAATTATTTTATTGTAAAATTCATAACTTCTAAATGGTGAGTTGGATTAAAAAACTGAGAGTACCATTGGGTTCGTAGGGGTATGTTTCACCTAGGCAGAGCCTAACCTCGACCGGCGCGAGTTGAGGGTGACTGATAATAATTTTCCAAACTTTTTTTCGGGTATGTTCAGTAAACGTACGTTTGGGATTTTATATCTTTTGAACCAGTGCTCGGAATTGAAATCTGAGGGCACCGTTGAACTCGCAGTGTTGGTAATTTCTTAGTGAGATCTTCACCGCAGTTGCATTCTGACGAGTTTAGAAATTAGTTTTTGACTTTTTATTGAAGAAAATAATAATAAAATAAAGTGCAACACTTTATTTTAATTTTAAGCTGTCATGTGTTGTGTGTGTGGTTAGTTGGTTAAAATCTCCACTTGGGAGTTGGTGGTGGGACGGCCACACCCTAACCTCCATTGGGAGGATAATTGGTGTGGGGACCACTTGAGCAGTATAACCTCCCACGGGAGGTTATGACGTGGGGTCCACACGTGGCTTAACCCCCCATTTAATGGGAAGGGAGAAGAAATCTCTTAACCCCCGTCAATTTTTTTTATGTCGACGTAAAATTAATTATTGTCAACTAATATTATGTATAGACATAAAATTAATTGCTGTCAATTAATTTTATGGGACTACGTAAAATTAATTGCTGTCAATTAATTTTGTCGACGTGAAATTAATTTCTCTAAATTAATTTTCTGTGTCAACATAAAAATTAATTATTATCAATTAATTTTTTGTGTCAATATAAAATTAATTCGTGTCTTTTGTTTTTACACATGCTAGGTGGGGGAAACATTTTGGCATCCTCCCCTTTTTACTGTGCCAAAGCACCTCTTAAATTGTGCCAATGTAATTTAATTCGCCCGACCCCCCTTTTTAATTAAGTAACCGCATCGTTGGAATTTAGGAAGGCTCCAAATAATTGAACCGTCATAAATTCCATGATGGTCACATACCTCTCACCCTCTCTTATATATAGTGATCTTGAGAGAAGGTTTTGGGACGGCTTCACCAAGCAATGAATCACTGGTAAAGTATCGTGATGCCAAACACTTGGAGAAACTTATCCTCTCCAACGAAGAACGTGAAGACGCCGACGCCGATGCTACTTCCTTGGATTCTTCCTTGGAACCCCATTCCAATGCGGGACCTCTCCGACAACCCTTCTTCCTTCCTCTTCGTCATCAACGGACCGACACACGATCTCAGAAGTGGAAGTGTACGGCGAACAACGACAACATCGTCTTCCCCCGCGACGAACGAACTCCCGACAATTTAAGAGGTAGGGGTGTGTTTTAAGTTGTTTAACGCTTAATCATCTCTTGTTAAATCAACTTCTTGAGCCCCTTTCTATCGTTCTAACATGGAGGGTTCGGGGAACACGAACACGGCCCGACCCCTCCGAAACCTTTATGGTTTTGGAACCTTGGATCGACGACAACGTAACAGTGGCATGGCAATGTGGCGACGTCGACAAAGATGGAAAATAGTGGTCGCACTTCCTGCGACCTCCGTGAACCCCTCCTTCGGTCGAGCGGCGCCCGACCAGCCTACCCGCGCGCTGCCGGCGCGCCCCGCACCTGCCCGGCGCCCTCCCGGCGCCTGCCCGGTGCCCCGGGCCGTCTTCCCGATGCCCGACCGGCTGCCCGGCGTGCCTCATGCCCTTCCCGGTCCACCAGCGGCCTGCCCGTGTCCCGCGCCACCCGCTGTTGGCCTCTTGGGCCGACCCATCTGAGCCGCGCCCCTCACCGCGCCCCTCACCGCGCCAGCCGGACCTGCCACTGGCCTTCGGGCCGAATCGCCCACATGTCGACTTCAGCCCGAACTGTCCACGCAGTCCACTGGGTCGGGCCCAGCAGACTGGGTCAAACTCAGCGGGCTGAACCGCCCAAAGGGCCAAGTCATACCCCTCACGTTTGACCAGGTAGACCCAGACTGAGTTGGGACGAGTCGGTCCGACCGGGTCGGACCGGACTCGAGCCAACTTTTGACCCTTTGCTTGTGTTGGCCATATCTTTGGCACCGGATGTCCGTTTGATGAACCGTCATTGACGCTGGTAATCTCTTTGAGAATCAGTCGCTTCAAAAATACCCCATGGGAATTTGGGGTACCTTTGTGATATGGTCGGGTTGGTTCGTACATGAAACCAACAGGGCCCCCAGGACAAAAAGGCTAATAACTCACAGACTGGGCGTTCGATTGACGCGTCGTCTATTTAGTTGAGACCCCTATGACGAGAAGGTCCTTTTTGATACTTCTACGTGAGACATCGTGACACTTGGAGTATTGACCAGTGGCTTGTGGAGTGGATCCTCTTAGAGACGAGCAGACAGAGTGCAGAGACCTAGTAGCTGTAGACCTGACGAACGCTTGACCGATTCGACTCGGAGTGATTCGACTAGCCCAGTGGACGGAGCGCCCAGTTTGGAGGCAGACCCACAGAGGACGGAGCGCCTGGTTTGGCAGCAGACCCGCGGTACTCAATAGGAGGTGTAACTCTGACAGATATTAGGGGGAGCGCCCGGTTTGGCAGCAGACCCATAGCGAAGGAGCGCCCGGTTTGGCAGCAGACCCATGGTACTCGACAGGAGGAGTACCTCAGTAGTCTATGGTTAGTGAGTAGCGCCTCAGAGTCATGACAAGGCCATTGTACTCGATATAGGAGGAGTTCTCCAGTAGCTGTGGTTTCGTTAATGGAAATCCTGGTTTGAGCTGTGTCTATGACCTTTGTGTTTTCTTCATGATTAAGATGGGTTACTTGATAACATAGGCATATGTACGGGCATATACCAAGGTAAAGGTCCTCTGTTGAGATCTTTCTTTTTGGCTTATCCTTGTTGAATTTAGTGAGACCTTGGGTGTGTCGGGGTCCCTACTGAGTATCGTTATACTCACCCCTGCACGGGCTATGCCCGCACCTCGTTGTGTTGGATACAGACGACGGACAATGCTGATGGAGGCCGAGTGTACGAGGAATGGACAACACCTAGAGGTGGAACTCACGACGATTCGGTACCCGGAGGTGGACCTCACAACGAGTCAATACTTAGAGGAGGTTGACAGACGAGGGCGCTGAGGAGGACATCTATACCTACCCTTCAGGTAGGAACCTGAAGGACGACCTAGGAGCTGCTTCCATTTTTTTTCAGATGTTTGTATTTTCAGTTGTACCTTCTTTCAGTTGTATCTTTACCCTTTCTATTGGGTTTGTATTCTGGCCCCTTTGTACTTTTAGTACACTTGTTATACTGCTTTACTTAGTGTTTTATTTCGCTTGTACTCTGGTTGTGCGTGTTTACATTTCATAAAGGCAATACCTTCCCTTTTTAATCGGGATTTACGTCTTTGGTTCTAGTCACCAGCCCCTAGCCTATGGAAGGTGGGCTTGGGGTAGTCACAGAACGAGCCTCGATGACGGGTTGTGAAAATTGGTATCAGAGGATTCGGTTCTACCGTAGAACTTAGGACTTTGATATTTTGTTTCTGTGAAGCAATAGTGTTAAGGGTACTAAGTGTGTTTTTCAGTTCAGGGAGTCCAGTGTTGGTGCGGGCGGCCGACGTATTCATACACTAGGACCCTAACTTTTGATTTCCGACTCAGTGCATGAAAACACTAATTGCATGTGTGTTTTCAAAAGTTTCTTTTTAATCGGCTCAAACCAGGTCATCTCTCCAGGTATAGTCTTGGACTATATTGTATCCGTTTCTTTCAGGATGCCATCTCAAGAATGACCAGCTAGAGCCCCGAGAGTAGTACGTACTGACAGCCCGCTGAGTGATGAGGCCTCAGTATAGGGCCCTCTTCCAGTTGAGGCACCAATGGAGGAACCATAGGTACTAATTTACATTGGGCCACCGATGCCACCTGCCCCAGCAGCAGGGGATGCACACCACTTGAGCGCGTTGCACGAGTTCCAGCGCCCGAGGCCACCCAGGTTCAGGGGAGAGACAGACCCGCAGGTGGATGAGGGTTGGCTGGAGGCTATGGTGAGGGTTTTCAGTCTAGTAGGGACACCAAAAGACTTCATGGTGATCCTTGATGCCATCCTCCTTCAGGAAGCCACAGGCAGATGGTGGAGCCTGATGCTCCAGATGCACAACAAGGTGACACTTCTATGGGCAGACATCAAGAGCCTGTTCCGGGCAATGTTTGTACCATCCACCCCTCGAGTGGTGAGTATACAGGAGCTACTACATCTTCAGTAGGGTAACATGATGGTGGCACAGTACTCAGCGAGGTTCACCAACCTCTCACGCTACTCCACTAATATGGTACGAGACCCATTCTTTAGGGCCCAGACCTTCGAGTAGGGGCTCAAGTGAGAGATTAGAGCTTCAGTTGTTTCTCACAGCATCCCGACACAAACAGAGGTATTGGAGAAAGCCCTCCTAGTGGATATTTTCCTTGCGGAGCAACCTCCAGCAAGGAAACACACCACTAGTCGACACGCAGCGGAGTCTTCTACAGCTAGTAATAGACAGATGACGCAGAGGTCCAAGAGTACCAGACCTACATGTGGTCGACCGCACGACTCCGGATCGGTGGTGCAGGGCACCCAGGGTGGAGACAGAGCCAGACATACCAGGAATAGACAGTGTTACTCCTGTGGTGGTCTTGGTCACATGGCATGTGACTGTCCAACCCACCATGCTAACGATTAACATATAGATTAAGGACCTCCCAGACAGAGGCAATGGTTCGATCGTGATGGACCACAAGGAGCTGGCCGTGCAGTTGGTGGTGGACGACGTTTCGAGGTGTTTCCACCACCACCAGCAGGAGGTCCACCCCGACCGCAGGTAATGGGTGGATAGGGGAGAGCACAACTTTAGGTAGCTGAAGCATATGACTATGGAGCTCCGAAAGATGGTGGACAGGAGCAGGACTAGTTTCAGGCATGGAGGCCTTTGTTCTTGGTGCTTCTAGCATCCTTGTTGTTGTTGTTTGTGGTTTCTCTGTGTCTTTGTACTTTGAGCTGCAGTAATAAAATACACTTGTCCTTGTGACGTTGCTTTCCTTTCTTTTTGTGTGGTTAATACTAAGAGGTTCTGGTTAAAACTGTTGACTTGACCCTCACTTTTGAGATTCCAACTGGAGGAGACCCTGTGACCACACACTGATTCCGACAGTGTGACTCAACCCTTGGAGGCGAGAGTGACGGTTGGATCTCTTGGTAGTATCGTTTAGGCCTTACGATGTTTTCCATGGCATGAAATAGTACCGTTCATGTCAGGATTGACTGTATTAGGAAAAGGACGTGATTAATCCATGGGATGATATCCGATTTTTCTTTTCAGCAAAGGGGAAATCTTAGCAGCTCTTGTAGGACCAGAGATGGTTCAGTCTACGACGGAGGATGTATAGATCATCTAGGAGCGGATGAAGACTGCACAGAACAGACAAAATTCTTATGCTTATAGGAGTCGGAGACCACTGGAGTTCGAGGATGGTGACAACGTCTTCCTATGGTTCTCACCTCGACGAGGTCCACGGAGATTTGGACGGGGCATCAAGTTATCTCATGCTTCATCGGACCTTTCGAGGTCCTCAACAGAGTAGGCAAGGTGGCTTACCACCTGACCCTTCCACCTCAATTTCACCGGGTGCACGATGTCATCCATGCATCTCAGTTAAGGAGATACGTGCACGACCCTTATCACATCATCGATCACAGGGAGATGGACATCAATGACAGGGCACCATTCACGGAGCTCCCGGTGGAGATCGAGGATCGACAAGAGAGGGTCCTACCTGTATGGTCGATTCCTCTTGTCCGCATTTTTTAGCATCACGGGAACCTCTAGGAGAACACATGAGAGCAGAAGGCTTAGATGCGTGCTCAATACCCTCATTTGATCCCCTAGTGTTTGTTGTAGCTTTACGGGGACGTAAAGCCCTGAGGTGGGAGTAATGTAAAGACCCGAAAATTTCAAGGAATTGTATTTTCTTAAATTCTTTGGAATTTTACAAGTCCGTAGTTTCTGATAATGCCTGATTGTGAGGCCCGGAGTGACCCAAATGTTCCGTCGAAGTTTTCTTAAGCTTAAATTAACGCGCGTAAGAAATTTACCTAAAAAAGTGGAATACTCTTAAAAAGTAACTCAGATAAAAAATCTGAGGGCACCGTTGCACTCAGGATGGCGGGTTTACTCTTGGAGCGACTTATGTTTAGTCGGCGCGGGCCTCCTGTGAAAAATCCCAAAATGGCATAACTGTAAATAAAATAATTAAATAAATTATTTTATTTTTCAAATGCTTATAACTCAGAAATGGTAGCTCAGATTAAAAATCTGAGACCACTGGTGAACTCATGAGGGCATGCTTTATTTAAGAAGATACTAACTTTGGCCGGCGCAGGCCGATAGAAAAAGTTAGTTTTTGGCCGCAAATAAAATAATTAAGTGACAATTATTTTATTGTAAAATTCATAACTTCTAAATGGTGAGTCGGATTAAAAATACGAGAGCAACGTTGGGTTCGTAGGGGCATTTCTCACCTAGGAAGATCCTAACCTTGACCAACACGAGTTGAGGGTGACTGATAATAATTTTCCGAACTTTTTTTCGGGTACGTTCAGTAAACGTACGTTTAAGATTTTATAACTTTTGAACCAGTGCTCAGAATTGAAATATGAGGGCACCGTTAAACTCACAACATTGATAATTTCTTAGTGATACCTTCACCGAAGTTGTGTTCTAATGAGTTTGGAAGTTAGTTTTGGGATTTTTTTTAATGAAAATAATAATAAAATAAAGTACAACACTTTATTTTATTTTTAAGCTTTCATGTGTTGTGTGTGCGGTTAGTTGGTTAAAAGCTCCACTTGAGAGTTGGTGGTGGGACCGCCACACCCTATCCTCCCATGGGAGGATAATTGGGGTGGGGACCACTCGAGCAGCATAACCTCCTGCGAGAGGTTATGACGTGGGGTCCACACGTGGCTTAACCCCCCATTTAATGGGGAGGGAGAAGAAACCTCTCAACCCCCATCATTTTTTTGTGTCGACGTAAAATTAATTGTTGTCAACTAATATTATGTGTAGATGTAAAATTAATTGCTTTCAATTAATTTTATGGGACGACGTAAAATTAATTGCTATCAATAAATTTTATGTGTCGACATGAAATTAATTGCTCTCAATTAATTTTCCGTTTCAACATAAAAATTAATTGTTGTCAATTAATTTTATGTTTCGACATAAAATTAATCCGTTTATTTTGTTTTGACGCAGGCTAGGTGGGGGAAACATCTTGGCGTCCTACCCTTTTTACTGTGCCAACACACATCTTAAATTGTGCCAACGTAGTTTAATTCGCCCGAACCCCCTTTTTAATTAAGTAACTACATCGTTGGAATTTAGGAAAGCTTCTAATAATTGAACCGTCATAAATTCCACGATGGTCACATAACTCTCCCCCTCTCTTATATATAGAGAGCATGGGAGAAGGTTTTGGGATGACTTCACCAAACAACAAAGTGCAGGTAAAGTATCGTGATGCCCAACACGTGGAGAAACTTATCTTCTCGAACAAAGAATGCGAAGAAACCGACACCGACGCTACTTCCTCAGCTTCTTCCTCGGAACCCCCTTCCGATTTGGGACCTCTCCGATGACCCTTCTTCCTTCCTCTTTGTCATCAACGGATTGACGCATGATCTCGGAAGTGGAAGCATACAACGAACGGCGACAACATCATCTTCCCCCACGACGAACGAACTCCTGAAAATGAAAGAGGTAGGGGTGTGTTTTAAGTTGTTTAACGCTTAATCATCTCTCTTTAAATCAACTTCTTGAGCCACTTGCTATCGTTATAACGGGGAGGGTTCGGGGCGCACAAACACGGCCCGACCCCTCCGCAACCATTATGGTTTTGGAACCTTGGATCGACAACAATGTAACAGCAGCATGGCAATGTGGTGATGGCGACAGAGATTGAAAATAGAGGTAGCGCTTCCCGCGACCTCCGTGAACCCCTCTGTCGGTCGAGCGGCACCCGACCAGCCTACCCGTGCATTGTCGGCGCGCCCTGCACCGGCCCGGCGCCCCGGTTCGTCTGCCCGGTGCCCGGCCGGCTGCTCGGCGTACGTCGCGCCCTTCCGGTCCGCCAGTGGCCTGCCTACTCCCCGCGCGGCCCGCCATTGGCCTCTCGGGCCGAGTCATCCATGCCGCTCCCCTCGCGACGCCGGCCGGACCTGCCACTGGCCTTCGGGCCGAATCGTCCACATGGAGACTTCGGCCCGAATTGTCCATGCAATCCATTAAGTCGGGCCCAGCAGACTGGGTCAAAATCAGCGGGCTGAACTGACCAATGGGCTGGGTCAGACCCAGCAAGTCTGACCGGGAAGACCCAGGCTGAGTTGGGCCGAGTCGGTCCGACCGGGTCAGATCAGACCAGAGCCCACTTTTGACCCTTTGCTTGCGTTGGCCATATCTTTGGCATCGGACGTCCGTTTGATGAACTGTCAGCGGCGCTGGTAATATATTTGAGAATAGTTACCTTAAAAATACCCCATGGGAATTTGGGGTATCTTTGTGATACAGTCAGGTTGGTTCATAGACAAAACCAACTGGGCCCCTGGGACAAAAAGGCTAATAACTCACAGACAGGGTGTCTGATTGACGCGCCGTCTATTGAGTTGAGACCCTTATGATGAGGCGGTCCTTTGTGAAACTTCTACATGAGACATCGTGACACTTGAAGTATCGAATAGTAGCTCATGGAGAGGATCCTCTCGGAGATGAGCAGACAGAGTGGATAGACCTAGTAGCTATAGACCTGACGACTGCTTGACCGATTCAACTCGGAGTGATTATACTAGCCCAGGGGACGGAGCGCCCAGTTTGGCGGCATACCCACGGTGGATGGAGCATCTAGTTTGGCAGGAGACCCACGGTACACGACAGGTGGAGTAACTCTGACGGCTATTTGAGGGAGCACCCGGTTTGGCGGCAGACCCACAGTGGAGGAGTTCCCGGTTTGACAGCAAACCCGCGGTACTTGACAGGAGGAGTACCTCAGTAGTCTATGGTTAGTGAGTAGTGTCTCGGATTCACGACAGGGCCACTGTACTCGACAGAGGAAGAGTTCTCCAGCAGTTGTGGTTTCGTTAATGAAAATCCTGGTTTGAGCTGTGTATATGACCTTTGTGTTTTCTTCATGATTTAGATGAGTTACTTGATAACTTAGATATATGTATGGGCATATACCAAGGTAAAGGTTATATGTTGAGATCTTTATTTGTGGCTTATCCTTATTGGATTTAGTGAGACCTTGGGGGTCTCAGGGTCCGTACTGAGTATAGTTATACTCACCCCTGCATGGGCTATGCCCGCTCCTCGTTGTGTTGGATGCAGACGACGGACAACACAGACAGAGGCCGAGTATACGAGGACAAGACGACACCTGGAGGTGGACCTCATGACGAGTTGGTACTTGGAGGTGGACCTCACGATGAGTCGGTACCTGGAGGAGGTTGGCGGACGAGGGCGCTGAGGAGGAAATCTATACCTACCCTTCAGGTAGGAACCCAGAGGACGATCCAGGAGATGCTTCCATTTTTTTCAGCTGTTTGTCTTTTCAGTTGTACTTTCTTTTAGTTGTCGTTGTACCCTTTCTATTGGTCTTGTATTCTGGCCCCTTTGTACTTTCAGCACACTTGTTATACTGATTTACTTAGTGTTTTCTTCCGCCTATACTCTTGTTGTGTGCGTTTACGTTTCATAAAGGCAATGTCTTCCCTTTTTAATCGGGATTTACGCCTTTGGTACTAGTCGCCGCCCCTAGCCTATGGAAGGAGGGATTGGGGTAGTGACGGCATGGGCCGCAAGGACGGGTCGTGACATATTTAATTTAAATTATTTTCATTTAAATCGATTTAATTTGATTATAAATACTTTCGTATAGTTAATATAATTATTTTTTAATAATTTTATTATTTTTTATAATTAATATCATCTATTTATTCATTTTTCTTCATTTTGATGTGTCTCTAATTAACATAAATGTTACGAATTCACTTTTTCATATTTTTGTAATTTTTGTAATTTAATTTTTTCATTTATTATTATATATTCATTAAAATGTAAAAATGTATTTAAATATATTTATTTATAATTATAATAATAAATATAAATATATTCATTTAAATAATTATAATATTATAATAAATATATTTAATATATTTATAATTATATATATTTGTATATTAATAAATATGTATAATTATATAATTATATTTAAATATATAATTATATATAATTATATAAATATGTTTATAATTATATATAAATACTTTTGTAATATATTTATTTATAATTATACATATAAACAGATAAATATATATTTAAATAATTATAAAACTATAATAAATATATCTAAATAATAAATATTTTTTTAAAAGGTTAAGGATCAATGACCACTTTTGTTAAATAAAAAGAAAAATGCAGTAAAAGTTTGAACACAGAAACCAAAAATGTCCACAACCAAACAAAAGTGAAAAACCATAAAATTATGTCACTCAAGACTGAGTGCTCATACTATGATGTGATGAGAATCCACCTCTGCCATGAAGATTCCCACATCATCTCAATGACTTCACTTCTAGCCATGGTCCACCTCCATCATCTGAAATCCCAACATCCATAAAGGTTGCCCTATATTTATTTTCAAAAGCATTAACACTGCCCTGACCATCCTCTTCACCACTACCAGAGGAATGTAAATCAAAGGAGTTATGTAAACTGACCTTTGAATTCTCTTGAACCTTCACTAGTCAAATAGTATTAGAGGCTGTAGAAAAAGAAAATGTAACATCCAATGTCCTTTTTTCCTTTAGTGTTTTCAGATCTAAAACCAAATATAGGATTCAATGGTGAGTCTGTAGAATTTTTCAGGCCACCAAGATTCATGCCAGTACCATCATTCTATTTATAGTGATCCTGAAATATACCAGCACCTTCAATAACCACCCCTCCCAAGTCCAAGGGTATGGAACCAAAGTGGTCACTGCAATGTATATGCTCTAAACTGAGCCCCCTCCCTATTTGTGTTTGCATGCTAGTAAGGATAAATCCTAAATCATACATCAATTAAAGATGATTCTCAATACCAACATCTTTAACAACCACTCTCCCTATAGAAGTAGGTTGGGTTTGGAGCTTTTCCATGTATAGGTTCAAACCCAGACCACTTCCAACTTTCACACTATATCCAACATCCACATTTACAGTTTGATTTGAGAATTGATGACTAATGAAATTTAGTTTCTCCCCTATAAAAACATCCATTTTATTCTCAATATCTAGAAGTGGAATAAGAGGAACTAGATAATATTTAATAATTAAAGCATTACCTGAGGAATCCATAGATTTGTTAGAAATATATGAAGAACAAGCTTGTTCAAGAGGAATCCACATCTTTTCATTCCCCTTTATAGGTTAAGACATACCAAAATTGTGATGAGAGGTATGTGTAGTTTTAAACTTGTATTTCTTATAAGATTCAACATAAATGTTCACTTTCCCTTTTATATCCCTTGAAAAAATAATTGACTATTCCTACTAGTAGTTAGAATCCGCATAAGCATATGTTTTATATTATTTAACTTCTTGACTATCATTAGAATATTCACAAACATGATTATCACTAATTCCTCTAGATAGAGAATCCTTTAATGAAACAACATTTCCAGATTTATGGTATTTTTAGTAATGTCATCCCATGACTGGGAGTCATGATGCACTTGGAAATTGGAAACAAAATCAGCATAACCTTGTGGAAGAGAAGCTGGTCTAGGATCCAAGGTTTCAGTGTATCCATCCTTTATGGAATGACCATTAGAGTCATGTCCTGTAGAAATTTGAAAATGACCTTCAAAAATATAATGAATCAAACCTTTTATAGGGTTTCAAACTCTTTCAACAAAAGACTTTCCATTGATAACACCAATGAGCCCGTACCAGAGTGGTAAGGGCTCCTGCTTGGCATCCAAGAGACCCAGGTTCAAAACTGGGTGGAGGTGAATTTTTGGGGGTACTGTAGAAGTACTGCAGTAGGTACTATTCAGTACTGTCGCACCTGGAAATATTCAATCGATTTGGGCCTTCGGGCCACCGTTTTGGGTCTACAGGTCTCCAGGGCCTTCGGGTCATCAAAGGTCTTAAGGCCTCAGGGCCATCAGGGCACAAAAACCATGGGGTAGACCAATTCCCATAGAGAAGGCCCCAGAAGAGGATCATAGAAACAAGACTAGAAGTCACCAGAAGCAGAGCTATCGGATTGGAAGAATGTGAGGGTATGACAATCGCCATCGGGACCAGGCACCCTGCAGCTTTGTATAGGGAAATGCTAGTCGATCAGCAATTCAAGGTGGGGATCTAGGTGATCAAGAAGCTAGTGGAGGGGCAGTTCCTATGGGTTGGGCCTATGGGTCATGTATTGGGCATAGTATGCCTCTTGGACTTTGGGTCATGTATTGCAAGTCGTGTCGGTCCTTGGGCCTTGGGCCTACGGGTCATGTACGGGTTCCCCTTCATCCCTTAAAAAGGGGGATTATCTATAATAAAATAAAAAAAGAAGACCTTCAGGCCATTTAGGCTTTGATAAAAACTTTCTTTTGGGGTTTATCAAAGCCATATCCCCCTTTCTTCTACATTTTTGAACATCATGTCCCTTAAGTTGGCAGATAGAAGAGGTAAGGTCTTTCCAAAATAGAGGAGTTCTCCAATATTCTATTCTGAGGTTTATCTAATCATTTGGTGTGGAAATAAACACCCTATCAATTAACATATTTCTCAAATTAATGAGTGAAATTTCTATAGCAAACCACCTTTGTAGCACTATCCAACCTAATCAAAATACCAACCATAGATGCGATATCAAATATTATTTGTGGATTCCATGAAACCCAATTAATACCATGTATTTTCACCCAAAATTGTGCACAAGTATCCTTAAGGTCATTGAGATTGAAGTTGAAACTCCATTCATGAAGTCTCATAGAACCTAGTTTAAGGTTGACCGAACCCACTCCCCATGCTCTTCCCTTAAATTCTACAGTAGGAAAAATAAGGTGGAAGAAACCACAATCTAATGAGATGAATTTAAAATCAGAAAAAACCCATATACTAACTAACCAAGAAACCTAATCAGTAACCTTACAAGGTTTCATTCCCTTTTATAAACAAAAATGTGCAACAAAAGAATTCTTACATAGATATTGCCGCTCTGAAATGTAATTATTTGAGGCCAAGACATGTGTTATAGATCCTTTTTTGATGATTTACTATGAAATTTGATTCCTGAGTGGGACAAATGATCCCCCTAAGAAACCAGCAAAGGATGAAAAAACCCTTCAAAACCTCCTCTATGCTTTCCTTTAACTTCCTTAGAGGAGAGAGGCTCTACCCATCAGGATTTTGAATTGTGACATATGAATGAATATTCACACTTCTCAGGTGATCTAGGGTAATCCGATTGCCATCTCTTAGGATCAATGTCTCAAATTCTTCCATAAATAATAATAAATTTATTTATTTTATTTATAATTATAAACATTTATATATTATTATACATATAATTATATAATTATATAAATATATAAATATATTTACAATTATATACAAATATTTTTAAATATTTTTATTTATAATGGTTCTCATCATCATCCACTAGAGTTGGCTCTCACCCAGTAGTTCCATTCATCATTGTGGTCCTTTTTCGGTTTCCCCACTGTTTACACCAACCTCATCATATGATGATGTCCTCCTTAGAAATCTGCCATCATCGACATGCTGCCCCTTCTGTACAGTCTGCCCCTCTTGACACACCACCCAGTTCTATCCCCATAAATGGAGACTTGTGGGATTTGATCCCTAATTTGATGCAGTATTATAGGGTTACCTTACCACTAGGCCAATTTACCAACTATATATATATATTTATAATTATTTAAAAATATTTATAAAAATATTTATTTATAGCTATAAATAAATAAAAATAATTATAAAATTATAATAAATATATTTAAATAACAAATATATTTAATATATTTATAATTATATATATATTTATAAATATATTTATAAATATATTTATTCTTATATATATATTTATAATTATATATAAATATTTTTCAAAAATATGTTATGATAAATATAATTATAAATAAATAAATACATATTTAAATAATTATAAAATTATGATAAATATATTTAAATATTAATTATATTTATTATATTTATAATTATATACCCAAATAGTTTGAGCCATGGATTAACATCGATGGTCCTGGAATTTTTTTTAAAAGTAAAGTACAAAGAGGAGAAAAGCGAAGGGGGTAGAATGACAACAAAGTGGATCTACATCCACCACCAAAGAACATCATACAATAATATTTTGTTGTTTATACCACCAATTGTGAGAGATACACCCTAAGATCTCATGTGACTGCCTCTGTTCCATTATTTAGGAGGTTCCCAAGAGGTTTCCCGATCATCCATACCCGATGCTTCAGCCTCCTCATCATGAAATTCAGTGTCATCAATCTCATCATTTTCCACAATAACATCATTCTTCTCCACTGTATTCACCATAAAATAATTTCCAACAACATATTGGGACTCCCCTCACAGGTTTCCAAACATCTCACAAAAGGTTTCTTCACTAAAGGACATGTTTAAAATATCAAGGAGAGTGAATTTTCTAGGATTAGATTCTTAAAGGGAAGCAAAACCTTCCTCAAATGCCACCTATCCTCTCCAAGCACAATCAGTGGAATAATCACCCAAACCATCACCATAACCATCTTGAAGTGGAGGATCCTAGATAGATTTATCACTAAGAGAATTTATCAGATCTAACCCATCCTTGAAAATAGGGGTAGGTTTCTGACTGAAAGCAGCTGCATCCTGCACATGCACAACTATTTTGGATTTCTGAGGGGAAACCAATTGGAATCCCACATCATAAACAATAATTTTTTCCCTTTAACCATAGAATGATAAATTTTTGTGGATGAAGGTCCCTCATATGAGGATGTTATATGGGTAAATCCAGAGCCTACAATAGAATACCCCAATATGGAAGTCCCTTTTGCCTGCAAATATTGATCAGCCAGGCCTTGGGGGGAAACCCCAATTGTCTTCTAGCCTAGCTTCCACAACTGATTGGAATTAATTATACAGTAGCCTCAACTTTTTCCACCATGGATAGCCCATGATTTCCAAAAACACTTTTAATTCCATGATCCCTAAAATAAGATCGAGGAGGGATATCAATTAAATCAGAAGAAGAAATGGGTGCACCATCTGGACGTAGTCCATCCTTCTTTCCCATTGGCCCATTCACTACTCCGAAGTTTCTATCAGATATAGGAATATTGATTTAAAAATCATCCACATTATGTCCATATTTTTTACAATCAGAGAACCCCATGCCCCTATGGAAGTTCACTATGGTATTCCCAATTGACATGCGATTGAAGAAAAAGTCTTGGATGTATTCATATTAAATTCCTAGCTAAAACTTATACACTCCACAAAAATGAAAAATAATTTCATCCAAAAGTTGAGAAGAGGTGAAATTCAACCAAAACATGAGTATAATGGCCATAATTGTTTTTACCTGAGTTCATTTATCCTCCAATGTATTTTCCAATATCTCTTGAAATTGATCTTCTTCTTGTCGATGATCTCCTAAATCCTCTAGTAAAGGCAAAACCAACAAGGGTGTTTGACTACTATTCTTGTGAATCTAGATGAGGTGATGTGACGTGATTCATTAACTCGAGCAAGGATGGATCTTCTAATAGATTCATTAGACGAGGTAAACCAACTCATATTCATGGTAACAAATAGTTTATCATTGATAGGTTCAAGCCTGTTGAATTCTTAGTTATTTTAAGAATAGTTGTACCTTCAGGGAATAATCCTTGGAAGATTGAAGATATAGAGTGTAGAGTTTCTAGATTTTGGGGATTCCAGGATTGGAAATGTATATAAATAGGATGTAGGTATTTCCACATTTTATTTCCATTGGAGGAACTAAAGAGAAAATCCTAGGGGATTAGACTGATTCCTCTCAACCCAGGTATGATGTGCATCTAGGATTTTGATCCTCAATTTAATATTTTCTTTATAAAAAACTCGATAGCATAGGTTTGAGTTCGTATTTATGGTTTAAACTATATTTTTTGGAATTCAGTGATCCTCTATGACATTTCCTTGGTGATTGGGACTCCCATAAAACTTGATCGAGCTATAGAGGAAGCACGATTAAGCCACTTGGCACATTTTTTGGTGTAGGACAACCTTAATTCCATATGAATTGACAATGTTGTATTATACAATCTAGAACTAAGTTTTGATCTAACTATATAGTGTGAGAGATTACCTATGTTTTGGAACTAGTTTCTAGATTATTGAACATGTCAAGGAGACATGTTGCAATGATATTTTCTACTATTTATACAATTTTAATGGCCATGAATCATATGGTTATCAGAGGAAGGGATATTCCAAGAATGAGAATGCTATTGGTGTGAAGGTATATAATGCCACACTTCATGTTGGTTATATGGGATTTGATAGGGAGTTTTCTACTGCATATTCTCAATCGGTTAAGGAGAAGAGGTAGGGTGTAATAGAGTCTGGTGAAGAAGGACCTTATGAGGTTATCCCAGATACATAGGGGAATAGATGAAAAACATGTCTAATTGTGTGAAAGAGGCTTCTAATGTCCAGAGTGTTAGTATAGATACTTCTAAGGGTGAAATTTTTTCACAATAATTTTCTGATACTCAATTGTTGTGGGGTCAATTAATCACCTCAAGGGATCATAATAGAAAGAAAAATACTGATCCTGAAACTCAGTTGAGAGGTAAATCAAGGAATCATTATACTTATGGAATCATTGCCAATTAAAATGAATGTATTGACTCTACCAGAAAAGCTGGTGAATATAGTTATTCTAACAGAAACTCGATAGATATGAAGGATTTCTTGGTACAAGGAGTTATCTCAACTCAAGTGAGTATTTTCTATAGTCTTGCTGATGCTGGTAGTTTCCATCATTCTAAGGAGAGTTTGAAAGGGTCAAATTTTTTTTTCTCATGACATTGTTATGACTCCACTGACTCTGGTAAAAATATTTTTAGTTTTCTTGACATCTTAAGTAGGTTTAATATCAGGGATGTTTTCCCAGAGGAATTTGGAAATGTTCATTGGGATATCCATGTGGAAGGACAATCCTCAAGCATTGAGAGTGTCAAGGTAAGGAGAATTGTAGTATTGGAAGGCTCTAGTCTGGCAGGAGAATTTGATCCTTAGAAGCTTGAGGATCTCATCCCACTGAATGATGATATTGATCCTTAAATGGAGGATGAGACAAGGCAAAAACCCAAAACATGGAAAAGAGGTTGTCATCTGAGAGGTAAGGGTGGCGACTGTTCCTATAGATGAGTAATTTTATTTATGTGTAGTGGTTTGTCATTAGTTTTATTTCTCATCTTCCCTTATACTTTTTGTTAATTTTATTTTCAATAAATTTTGGGACCATGGGCTGTAACCCATGGTTAGCATCATCTTGATTATAATTATAATTACACATATTTTTATTTAAATAATTATAAAATTATAATAAATATATTTAAATAATAAATAAATTTTTTATATTTATAATTATATATATTTATATATTAATATATATAAATAAAAATAAAAATAAATATATACATATAAGTATATATAAATATATATAAGTATGTATAAATATATATATAAATATATAAATATATATAAATATATTTCTAATTATATAAAAATATTTACAAAAATATTTATTTATAATTATAATTATAAACAAATAAATATATATTTAAATAATTATAAAATTATAATAAATATATTTAATTAATTAATATGTTTAATTTTATTTATTATATTATTAAAATTAGGTCTTTATGAGTGCTTTGTTAATGTAGATAAATATTTTTTTATCAGTGCTAAAAAATCCCTAATAAAACATATCTTTCTGAGCATCACAATTTTAGTACTAATAAAGATGTATCTTTATCAATGCTAAAAAAACCCTAATAAAAATCCATTTTATCAAATCTTACTATTTTAGCATTGATAAAATCGCTCTTTATCAACACTTTTTTGAAAGCACTAATAAAATCCTTACTTGGTCTTTAAATAGAACCCTAGAAGCGTCCTCCTCCCTCACACTATTCAAGCTCTCAAGGAATTGAATTACTACTGCCAATGTTCATCTATCTTCTCTACAGATCAATCCTCTCAAAAGTTAAGGTATGTGTCAATCTATATCACATCACACGAAAAACAACAGATGAAACCTTCATTGGTTTAACCCTCTGAAAATGATCATCTTCTTCCATTAACATGCTCTTAATTTACCCAAACATGATGCCTTTACTCTTGGTGGTACCCTAATATCATTTCAAAATACCCACCAAAGCCTCAACCTTCCATTGGTTTTTCTTTGCTTCACCAGTTCACTTTGTTTTTTGGTTGGTTGATATATTTATCATGTTTTTTTATATGACAGTGGTTCATGTTGTTTGGAATTTCACACTTATCACCATCTCCCCACCACATATTTCGAATCACCTCAAAATTCAGGTGATTTAGATGAAAACCTAGTGAGTCTGTGCCATTTTTTGAAATTTTCTAAATTACTCCTTGTGCGTATTTTATAAAATATCTTCATAAATTAATATTTTTTATAAATGATCATATTTGTGTTTATTAATAATAAAAAAATAATATTTTCATGTGTATATAAATATTTTGTTAAACATAATTTGTAAATATTTTTTTACAATTTCAACGTCATTTATAAGTAATAATAATAATTAATTATTACTAATTTTGATTGTCTATATATAAATAATTATAAATATTTATAAATTATTTATAAATTATTTTTATTGTATATAATTTTAATATAAATATATTTTTATTATTTTGAATTAATAATTTATATAAATAATTTTTAATTAATAATTTTTTTGAATTAATATTTACGAATTAAAATTTATTTTGAATTAATAATTTTGAATTAATAATAGTTTTTAATTAATAATTATTTTGAATTAATATTTTTGATTTCATATTTTTGATTGTCTTGAATTAGTAGTTTTGAATTAATAAATTTTATAAATAATTTCGATTACCTTGAATTTATAATTTCAATTATGTGTTAATAAATAATCTTGATTATGTGTGTATAAATAAGTTTGATTATAAACAATTATGTGTTTATAAATAATTGTTTTTGTGTGTTTATATAAATATTTTTTAACTTAATTTTTAAAAATTAATAACAAGAAATTTTAAATATATTTTTAAATATATATTTAATATATTTTAGAAAATATATTTATATAATTTTAAATTTATTTTATAAGTATATAAATTTATGGATGATTTTTTTAAATAAGTTAGGACCAAATCCTCTTTTTATTATGAAATCAAAGACCTCTTTATATATGGGTAGAGGGAGACCCATTAAAATTGCAATCATTTCTTTGTTTAAAAATTTTTGTTAATTTTTTTAAATTTTTATTAATATATGTTTTTGTTTAAATTTTATCTATGTTTTTTGTGTTTAAATTATATTGATATATTAAAATCAATGTATGTGATCACCTATGTTTTTTTTCTCCCCCTTGAACATCTTTATTTGTTTTAAATTTTCCCTAATGGTTTGTATAGTACGTGCTCAAGCAATATTATTTTTCGTTGACTTACCTCACCAATTATCCACCCAATCTTTCTTTACCTTGAGCCATTGCAGTTTCAACCTCTCCTTCACATTCATGTTCATTTTCATTTATTCATCATTATTTCTCACTATGATTGGATGGAGATCCGATTTGTGTACCGTAAAAACACTTCCCACTTATAGTGTAAGGTGGTGACTACAAATGATAAGTAAGCGGTGTTGTTTTGGTGCATAGCTGGTAATAAGCTCCAAGTTCCAAGTATACCTCCTTCCCCAACGGATTAAAATAAAAAAATCAGCCTATTTTCTTCCCAGTATCCCTCCTACTCCCAGGGATTAAAACCACAATGTATTTATAAAACATGTCATTACCATGTGTATTTTATTTTTATTGACCATTAGAGTATCAGCTTTTAAGATTGTATTCTTTTTTGGAAAACAAAATATGGAAATTTTATTTTTCCAAACATTTAGAGGGAAATTTTTAAATCTAACTAATTGTAATTTTTTTATAAAAATAGTTATCAAGAATTAATATAGATAGCTAGTTTTGGAGCTTTGTATTAAATTACATATGTTGATCACCTCTTTATTGGGTTTTGATAGGGGAGAAGTCTCAATTGGGAACCGAATTACTGCAAGAGATGGTATATTAGGTTCAAATAATATATAAAAGATTAATGATAACCCATGTTAGTAAAATCATAACCATTAATAAACCAATTTATGTCTTTTAAATCATAACCATTAATAATATTACCTTACACTAATATTTTAATCATAAGATGAACTTTTTCAATTAATTAGTTTTATTTATTTATTTAAATACTAATATTATTGAATCAAATAGGATGGATATGAATCGAAAATGGATGGATTCCAATAGTATGAAAAAATAATATGAGTATGGGGTGAAAGAGTTCATCATATTTTCAAAGATCATGTATACGACCATTCTCAAATGCTTTGTTCATGTTTACGCTATTGTAACTCAAGACTAATTAGTCAAGAGGAGTTTCTAGAAAAATTGATTTATCATGGAATATATCTATGATATAAATGTTGGTATAATCATGGGGGAAATTGAATGTAGCTAGTTACTGGGATAAGACTACATTTTATAGATTATCTGATATGATTACAAGTGTGGAAGATGATTCAGACCGTATTCAGGATGTGATTATCAGTGTGAATGATGATGAAGATCATATAAATTAAATTAAAATGAAAATTTAAGATAAAAATCATGATTATCCAAAATTATATGAAACTTTAAATATTTATTAAATGAATCTACTGAATACAGGTGGTACTAAATATATAACATTCTCATCTATACTGAAGTTTTTTAATTCAAAAGTTAGAAATAGATGGAGTGATTCCAATTTTTCTGAACTAATTGCTTTCTTGAATAATATGCTTCCAACATATAATGAGCTTCCTTTATAAATATATAACACTAAACCAATGCTACATTCAATGGGTATTATCCCTATGAAAATACATTCCTACCAAATGAATGTATACTCTTTCTCAAAGAACACAAATCATTCTAAGTTTCGGGTGCCTATAATGAATTGAGGATAATGCAATAAAATTGATGAGGTATGAAGATACAATAAATATAGATGATAAACATCATCACCCAATATACTCTCCTCTGTTGAATAGATTTTTTCATGAGTATCTAGAATTTTGAGATGAGTCAAGAAACCTTCATCATGTGCTATCTACAGATAGAATAAATAATTTTGGTTTTCAAAGCAGCATTCATAGTACATGGCCAGTTATGTTGTTAAATTATAACATACCAATGTGGTTATGTATAAAATGAAAATAAATTGTGTTATCCATGATTATATTAGGATAATATTATCGGGTAATGATATTGATGTTTATTTGGATACATTGATCGAAGATTTGAAATTATTATGGGATTCAAATGTTATGTTGTCTGATGCTTACAAAAATAAAGATTTCACGTTGAGAGACATTTTTTACAGGAATATAAATGAATTTCCTGCTTATATAAATTTATTAGGATATATAATTATAGAAACTCAAGGGTAACCCATTTGTTAACATGGTACAAAATCAATTAGGTTGAAACATTGATCAAATATTGTGTTTCTAGGACATCACTGATTTATACCTTGGTGACATAAGTGCCAATTATGAATAAAATCATTTGATAGGAGCTTAAAATAATTTACAACACCATCTCCACTAATAGATGATAAAATACTTTAGAGAGTAAAACATATGGACATTGAATTTGTTAAAACTTTTTTGAAAAACATTAAAAAAACCGGTTGGAAAAAGAGATCAGTTTTTTAAATTTCCATACTGGAATTGTTTGTACATTAGGAATTTTCCTGATGTTACACAAGTTGAGAAGAATGTATGTGATAGTTTATTTGGAAAATTGTTAAATAAACCCAGAAAAAAGTATAGAATTATGTCTAGGTTGTACATTATTGGCATGAGAATATGGGAAGATTTGGTCCTAGTGAAGAGTGAAAAAAAAAATTTCTTCCTCCATCTGGTTACACTCATTCCTAGAAAGAGAGATATCAGTTTTCCAACATCTTGAATGAAGTAATGTTTTTGTAGGGGTTTTCATCAAATATTAAAAATATCATTTCAATTAATTCTTTAAAGTTAAGGGTATGAAATCACATTACAGTTATGTTTTGATGAAAGATCTAATTCCTAGAGATTTACATTGAATTTTACCAAAAAAATTAGTCACACATTAACCAATCTTTATTTCTTTTTCAAATATATGTTTAGAAAATTCATAGACCTGAAGAAAATTGAAACAATGGAAAATAATATTTATATCATATTATATGAATTTTATACATCACCCCTACCAAATTTCATTGATATGATGGTTTAATTTTTTTGAGAGATTAAACTATGTGGTCCTCTACATTATAGATGGATATACCACATTGAACATTAGATGAATATTTTTAAAGGGTATATAAAAAATAAAATTTGTTCAGAAGGTTGTATTATGGAGTGATATGTTGTTGAGGAATTCATTGAAATCTATACTGACTACCTTTCTGACGTGGAAATCATTGGTCTACTAAAATATCACCCCACCAGGAGAATTGTGGGTGAAGGAATTTCTTGAATAGATGTAGTCAAAATTACTCTTATAGATTAAGAGCAGGCCCAAATTTAAATTTATTATAAATTTTTAGAGGTTTCCCCATATATTCAAACCCAAAAAATAATTATTTGGCATTAGAATCCATCACTGGTTGAAATATGTAGATAAAATATATATAATCATTAGTTTATAGGATGGTTTTGAGACCATATTTTTAAGGAGTCAACTGAAAATCCAGATTCAATTTTAGAATGACATCAATGTCTAGACAGAGGACTAAGAGTTCATTTATTATCTTTTAATGGTTATGTAGTTAATGGATTTACGTTCTATTAAAATGGAAATCATCAACATAGTACCATACAAACTAGTGGAGTTACATTTATGGCCTAAGCGATGCATATATCTAGTGCCAAGGGGAAAAAATCCAATTTATAGTAATATGTCATACTTTGGCATCATAAAACAAATATGGTAGTTGGATTATACAATATTTCAAGTTCCCATTTTTCAATGCAATTGGGGTTGATAATCAGATTGCAATTAAAATAGATGAATTTGGATTCGTGATTGTGGATTTTAGTAATGAAGGGTACAAAGATGAACCACTTATAATGGAATCAAATATAATAATAGTATTTTATATTCTAGATCCTATAAACCAAAAGTGGTTAATAGTTATTTTATCGACCAAAACCACTAAATTTTCAAATGTCAATTACACTAAGGATTACCATTTCATTGAGATGTCATAATCTTTTCACAGTGGTCTCAATATAGATGGGGTCTTGTATGTCATTGGATACCATAATGAAGGGATCCAGATAGTTGATAGAGGGGTTAAATCCATTCAACCTTTAAAAAAAGATATTTCAATAATCAGGTTGTAAATTTTTTGTAATCTACATTATATTACCTCATATTATTATATCATCACCACTTCATTAACATAATATCAAATAAAAGGTCATCCACTTCTATGGATAATGACTTATGCACATGATGATGCTCCCAATCCTATGGAACAACATGTTTTTCAACATGTTGGTTCTCCCAATGTAGAGGAACAAAAACCTTATGCTCATTAAAATTATACCAATATAGAGGAACAATATATTGATGATGTTGAAGGTAAGAAAATGACATACAATTAACAACTATTGTCCAAGGAAAAATGGAAGCACCATAACATGATGGTGTTAGAAAAAATTATTAAGGAGAGAAACGAAGACATAAATTCATGGTTGGATGGAATGAATGCATCCATCCTGTTAACTCTAACAAGGCCATGTTTAGTTAAATTGGGTTCACTACTCACATGTACATGGAAATTGATGTAGATTCATGGTACAATGTTTCCCACGCACTTAAAAACTGATTTATGAAGTTATTAGGGTAAAATTATGATATAATTTATTTATTTTACTAAAAATAATAATGAAATTCTGACTTAAACAACATTATTACTTGAAGAGTTCATTTATAGTAGATGAATCCTAAATCAAATTTTTATTAATGCTCAGGGGAAAGGCTGAGATATTATCCTACACAATTATTACAAAGTTTCATCTCAATGATTTTGAAGGGACAATAAACTAGTAACCACCACAGATGCATGCACACCTGATAAACCAACAATAATGGGATAAATTTATTGGTTGTTTTGAGGATACATCTTTCAATGTACATTTTTAATGGTAATATATTACTTAAAAATGTTTTATTAATCACTTTGATTAAGAATTTTTAATTTATGAAACAAAAAATGAGTGATGAAAATAATTAACGAGCATAAAAACCAACATACACCTACCATAAATCAAGGTTGGGGTATGATTCACTTGAAAAAATGGTATGTATTTTAAATATAACATAATAATTTTATGTGAAATGAAACACCAAAAAAATTATTTTACTCTATTTATATGTATATTGATGAATCCAAATCCAATTACACTTCCATTCCACAACATGTGATATGGAAGGAGGAACAAATAATTAAAGAAGGGATACTAATAATTGAAAAAACAAAAAAAGTGTGGGAAGTATGTGAAATTATGAAATAATATATATTTTTGATTTAAATTGGTATTAAAAAATAATGATTACTTATTTTCCTCTGTTTTTTATCCGACTTGGACACAAGAATTATCGTCAACTATCCCCAATGAACAGGTACTATCACTTCCCTTGAAGTGTCCGAAACAGTGTGTCTACATCGGAGGTATGGGTTTTGGGGTGTCACCGTGGACATAGTTTGAGAAAAGAAATGAACATGGGGATAAAGATAAGAAAATGGAAGGGTTTCTAGAATGATTATCTATTTTATAAAGAAAAAGTAATTGTTAGTTAGAGTTGTTATAAAATGTTATGGGATGGAATAAAAGAGAAAATACAATTCTAGAACAACCACTATGTGAAAATCCCCCCAACCCACTATATTTGAGGTGATACATTACCCTAAAAGAGTTTTCTTAGAAGAGCTAATCAATATTTTCATAATTTATTATATGAAATGTGAGTTAAGAAGATACTAATGCCTTTCCTACCCTGATATTCTACAAGGTGAAAAAGATTGTGATTTATATCTATCAACACCTACCCATTAAATTTTTGAAATTGGTACCATTTACAATATCCAAGGAGATATTATACACAAAAAACAACTTCCAATAGTCCATGTTAGAGTGAGGATTAACAGAGCTCAATAACTGAACTTTGACTACCTGTTCCACTTGATGATGTGAATATTCATACAGTCAATCAAACCATTGAAACATTCAAAGCTTGGCCATTAGATCTTAAAAAACATGTTTTCAAGGATGTATTAATTTCCAATTTATTTTTCATGAAAAAATTTAACAATTAATGAAAAAATTTCTGAACTGATGAATGTTATTACAGACATTCAAATGGAATGGGGTGAAATAGAATGTCGAATCGAAATGGTTAAATAACCAATCAAAAAGATCTCCAAAAAGTACCTTTAACCTGCCCGTTCAAATTCCAAATTCACTAAAATTAAAGGTTCATGTGAATAAAACATTATAAAGTTGTGATAGAACCAAAATTGATTATGAAAAATAGATGTATGGAGTGGCCATTATATATTATATTGACTCTAAGAATGTAAATGGAATCATCATGCTTTAATGGATAGGAGAATGTTTTTTTAAAGTTTTGGGCTGAAAAATATTTTCACTATGAAATAAAATACCCATTTTTTATTTTTTTAGAGGGACAGATATTACATATCACATAGGCCCACAGACAAGTGTCCCATGAACATAGTCTGAATTCCTAGCACAATGTCATACTTTCATCATCCTACCAGTGCCACTAGGACCATGCCATTCCCACATATCCACCTACATGTATCATGCCTGCATAATTTCTTATATCATTCATTACAAAGGGGATTTCTAGTATTTGAACTCAGGTCATTTAGATGTAGGATTATGGAGTTTACCACTTAGAGGATTAAACCCAACTGCACTAGGAGTTATAGTTTTAAATGTATACATAAGGTGTGTTTTCATGATTGGTTTGTCTAATAGCTGATTTATTATGTAAATTATGATTAAATACTATTATTATTTTTTATAATCATATAAACTTGAACTATTTTAAGGTAAAACCCCATGAACATAAATTTAGACTCATTAGTCCTCACATCACTTCTACACAACTATTCTCATTAGAGCCAAAGAAATATGAAGGAATAGTAGAAAACTGGCCACAATGTTTGAAATAAAACTTACAGATGATATAATCTTCTTAATACACATGACTCTGGGGTAATAATTTATAATTTAATCATATAAAATATATTTTAATTCATTTAACTACTTATTACCTTTTGTTTTTTAGGTATCACTGGTTACTCATTGTAGTAAATTTGGATACTCCAAAGATTTAATTTATAAATTCAATGCATGGATACTCAAAAAACTAACCACAAAAGATAACGTTTATCTATTTTTAATACACTACATGAAATGTTTCACAAAAAAAATTAATGTTATATATTTTGTATTATTTTTTAATGAAAATTATGTTATGATAGGGAAATGTTAAAATATCATCAAAATCATGGCATGAGGACAGTCCATGAATATAAGGATCCTATCAACTTCTACAAGGGGATTAGTATTAGGGTATATAAAATAATATTTCAGTATCAAAACATATATAAAAAATTACTTATTTTTATCAATGTTTCTGAAGTGTCCAAAACAAACCAATGGAAATGATTATGGTTATTATTTTTGTAAATTTATGAAAGATATTGTATATCATTAACAAACTAGGATCCCTGAAGTGGAATTTTTGAAGATAATTATTATTTCATTTAAAATATATATCAATACTTTGTTTATTTATATTTTTCAAGTACTACTAGGACTGTCGACAGTACTTTTATTCACAAGAGGAAATATATTTTTGTAGAAATGAATGGGAATTATAAGATTCTATATTTTTTCAATTAAATTCCTCATTGAGTATTTTTTGAGCCTTGGTGGCCAATTCTTATTCAGATATGGAGATAATTTTTTGAAAAAATGACCAAATGTTTAGGGATATATGTTTTTTCTAATTAATGGAGTTTGGGGTAAATGGGTCAAGTGTAAATGCAAGTTCATTGTAAGATGAGAATATTTAAAGGGGGTTTGGGTTGTTTTATGAGGAAACGGGAACAAAAAAATCTGAAAAACATATAAACACAGTTTAAATGGATTAAACTTAATGTAATGTTTATAAAATATAAATATTCATCTGAGGCAATGGGTTTTTCAGTATACCCCATTAAAAATAATTACATGACATGTAACTATATTACACGACATGTAATTACCCAACTAGCAGTTTTAAAGTATGTTGAGTGGCTGATTTTTTTCTTTTACCCACATGGAATCTCATTATCTCAACCCTATGGAACCTTCCATGTGATTTTTTAGTTCCAACCTCTCTTTTGAATTTCCTGTTTTTGAAATTGATTCCTAGGTAAGTGGATCTGTTTTGGTTCCCTCTTTTATCCTTTATTTATCTAGATTGTGTGGTGTAATCTATTAAATTTGTTCATTATTGGTTTTGATATTTATTAGTCTTGATCTAGGATCCTTCTTTCAATTATCCACACCTTCTTCCTCATGGGAATTTTACATTAAAATCATTTTTTGTTCGACAGTTAAAGGTAGGGGGTCTAAAACTTAATTCTATGGTTTTATTATTATCATGTATGTTCAATATTGAAATTGTTCCAATATATTGTTTTCTTATTAAATTGAATGAATGAATTTTATTTTTTTCTTAGAGTCCCTTTGGATCCAATTGGTTATTAATAAGGCTTGTTTCTACTGTTTGGGTGAGTGAACCCTTGAATATAATTGAATTGTTTAAATAGATTAATGTGTGTTTAACATGACATGGATTGTGGGTATTTTCTTAATATGGATTCACCTTGGATTGGATTATTTATTTGATATAACCAAAATGTTATTGGTTATGAAAAATCTATATATGAAATGTGTAATTGAAATTTAATTTGTAATTTTCATAATTAATCATCTATCCATATGATGTGATATTGTGATATCCCTGTTTTTATGAATTATGTTGGGATTAAATGATTAAATGATTATATAGGGAAATGGACCAATGATAAATAATAAAATGATTATATGGAGGGATATGACCAGTAATACATGCTAAAAAGATAATATAGTGGGTTTGGCCGAATTGAAATGATGAAATAATGATATAGTGGGCTAGGACAAGTTTAAATGTGAAAATAATGATATATAGGGCTTGAAATAGTTGAAATTATTAAATGATAAAATAGTAGGATTGACCGTGACTAAATGATGAAATTATTATATAGCAGGTTTGACCTATATTTCTATGATTTATACCTTTGTTATAAGGTTATAGATTGCATGGATGTAAGACATGTTGAGAGACATTTAGGCATGGCACCAAGGTAGGTTATTTCATACACTTGTTATCAGATTGGTTATAATTTTGATACAAAGGTGTCGACCTTATGGGTTTTACTCACACCCTATTCAGGACACTATTTGGTACCCAAGAAGATTAGATAGATACAGTTTTGTAAAAGGGGAAAAGACCTTACTAGTGATTGTTTTCTTTGTTGGTTGGGTTGGAGTTTGGAGATGGGACCAACATGGGGTTTGGTACTGGGGATTTTTGAGTCTTTATTTGAGTCTAATAGTATTTTTATTGTATTCTATCAGGACATTTAGTTACATTTCAACACGTCATTAAAATATTCCTTTATTATTTATTAGACTGTTTAGTTGTCTTCTATTATTGGTTTTTGTTGTATTATATTATTTCCTTTACTTTCGTACTTTAATATTTTATTTATTGTTGTTGATTATATTACTATGTTTTAACTCTATAAATAGCGGTTATTGTCTCTCCACTATACTTATCACACACCTACTTCTAGTTGGTAGCCTCTGGCATATGGGGTGGCATGCTTGAGGTCTTATAACAACTATTTTTTGGACACGTGATAGAGTTTCAGATCGGGGTATGTTACAAAGTGGTATAATAGAAGGTTTCATTTCTATTTATTTACTATTTAGGTAAGGTATAAAGAAGACTAGGATGTTTAAGGACTTGTTAATGAGCTTTTTCATGGGAGTAACTTACCCATGTACTAGGGAAAATCTGATTTCCCAAGGGTCGATTGTTGTTTAGGTTGTGTGCTTGTTATAATTGGTGTAATTTCACCTTATGTGATTCACATGTTGTGTGAGGTTATTGTTCTAGGATGTTATTGGTTATTGAGATTTATATTTAAGGCCTGGTATAATGCAAGTTGATTATGCATGCATCATAATAGGAACATAATTAAATATATTGGAATGCATTATTCATGATATGGAAATGTTTATTTTTTCATGTGATATATACTTTTTTGTTTAACTATCATAAAATATATTTGATATACCTAATAAATAAAATAAATAGACTTTTATGTAATGATAAAACACTTGAAATAAATGTTTTTAGAGACTATGAGTCCATGGTTCTTTATTTTTGTCACCTGTTGACGTTTAGTTTGTTATATTAAGTGTTATAAGGAGTATGTTTATCTTATAGAGAAAATGCCTCCACTATCTTTGAGTTGAGCATCAGAAGAGTGTAAATCCGAACACTCCTAACATGGTTGAACCAAATATTCCAGTAGTTCCTAAGGATTAGATGAATGTTCAGTTTTTTAGCATCTTCTTGAGGGTCATGAGATCCATAGTAAGAGATAATATTCACATCATGCCTTCTATTTATTAGATAATAATAGATTTTTAACTACAATATCCACCTATGTTTATTAGGGATGGAGGACCCGAGGTAGTTGAGTTCTAGATTAATTCAGTCTAGATTATCTTTAAGTATATTTAAACTCCTGTAGATATGAGGGTGAATCTTGATGTGTATATGCTTTGTGGACTAGCCAATCTTTGGTGGGACATTCTCAAGAAGGTAGGGTAGTAGGAGGAGTTATCTTGGAAGGAATTCAAGATGATGTTCTTGGGACATTTATATTTCAATACATTGAGGGATGAGAAGTATCATGAGTTCTTGCACCTGACATTGGATTGAAAGTCAATGTTGTGCTATGTTGAATGTTTCACTGACATTTAGCACTTTGTTCCATGTTTGGAAGATGATGAGATCTCTAGGGAAAGATGTTTTTAGGATGTTATTTTTTTATAAGATCAGGTCATAGGTGAACATGTTATATCTGAGTAGTTTTGTAGGCATGATAAATTAGGCACTCATCATAGAATGGAATCTGAGAGAGGCCCTGAGAAATGACGAGGGTGTTTTAGTACGGAAAACTGTTACCACTTCTTCTAGTGGCATGAAGAATTATTATGAAACTTCACCAGGGAAATAACAGTCAGAGCTGTTAGAGAACTGGGAAGCTATCTTAGGATCATGTTCCATTGTAGTGATATCAGTATGGCAAGATGAGTCAAAAAGGACTCAATTTCCATACCCCACATTAGATTATCAGGGTTATGGTAGGTTAGTCCACCTAAAGAGGTTTTGTAGGGACATGAAGAACCAGAGTAGTGATAGGGGAAAATGACAGGTACTAGATCCTGGTAAGGACTAAACTACTCCCCAGCTGGCAGGTAGGTGGAGATCCATGGGTTGTTCTAGTCGAGATAAGGGATATGGTTCCCCCTTGTAGGAACGGTAGTACCTGCACCAGGGTATAGCTCAGGGGATCCAGGAAGGATCCAAGGGCAGAGGGGATGGTTAGCTATATGTTATGCATACTACTCCAACTATTGTGAATTCAGGGCCGTCTACTGTCATAGGTATGATACTTGTATCATCTATCCTTACTTGATTTTTTTGATGTAGGATAATCACATTCCTTTTTTTCTTATCTTTATTTAAATGGTTTGGTATTGTATGTGTAAATGGTGGATGGTGTTTTGATCATAGACACACTATTGGGAGTGGAATTAGAGAATATTAAAAGTTGCAAGGTGTGTTCTCTAGATATTGGTGGTTTCATTTTTTTTGAGAAGGATTCATGTTTGAAATGATATGATTTGATTTGATTCAGGTTAGATACTGGTTAGTTCTATACTAATCACATATTGATTTTTACCAGATGAGAGTTACCTTTCTTTTTTCAGAAGGAGGTAGCTATTCACACCAAAGTGAGTGGGATCTTCAGGATGGTCATACAGGGCCAATTAAGTGATGGTTGGATTGTCTCATGGCTTAGATAATCAATCTTTCTCTAGATGATGATGTAATTATATAGGATTATTTTCATCCAATGGTATACTTTTTTAAGGATTTCTTTCCTAAGGATTTCTATGGATTACTTCCCAAGAAAGAGATCATGTTTTCTATTGAGTTGATGTCAAGAGTAGAGAAAATTTCTATCCTACCTTATAGAAAGGAACCTGAAAATATTCAATAGTTGAAAGTTCAATTATAATATTTATAAAATAAAGTTTTTATATGGCCTAGTCCATATCCATGGGGTTCTCTAGTTCTCTTCACTGAGAAATATGATGGGTCTTTGCACTTACGTATGGATTATCAGAGATTTAACTAGATGATAGTAATGAACTAGTATCCTCTTTTGTGCATCGATTATATATTCGACCAGGTAAGAGGTACTAAGATATCCTAAAATATTGACTTTAAATTCGGATACCACCAGTTGTGGGTGAGGCCATTTAATATACCTCAAATAGATTTTAGGATAAGGTATGGATTATATGAATTTATAGTGATTCAATGTTGTTTGACTAATATACCAATATTATTCATGTCCTTGATGAATAAAATATTTCAACCTTTTTTGGAAAAGTTTGTGGTGATTTTTATTGATGACATCTTAGTGTACTCTTAGTCAATAGAAGATCATTACAAATATCTTAACATAATTAAAAGTACATTTAGAGAGAACCATATTTATTCCAAGATAAGAAAATGTAGTTTTTTGATTGATAAAGTTAACATCTTAGTCCATGTCATCTCATAAGAATGAGTGTCATTGGACCCAGATAAATTTGAAGCCATAGTATTTTTTGGAGAATCCCAATAATGTCTTCCAGATTCAAAGATATCTAGGTTTATCAAGTCATTATCAACACTTTATCCAATACGTTTCCTGATTGGAAGTACCAATGTGAGGGATGACTAAAAAGGGAGTGAAGTTTGATTGGTCTGATGCTTGTGAGTGAGTTTTTTAGGAGATGAAATGCAGAATGAACTCATAACCTATCATAACGTTATCTATTCTAATCAAATCATATAATTTTTACTATAAAACATCCATATTTAGACTCAGAGTAGTTCTAATTCAGAAGGATCAAGCGGTTGATTATGGCTCCAGACAGTTGATGCCACATGAGAGGAATTATCTTACTCATGAATGAGTGAGAAGTAGTGGCACATGACCTGAGATTATAGAGGTATTTTCTCATGGGTGAGTGGTTTGTGGTATACTTGGACCATAATATCCTCAGGAACTTATTTTCTACATGGGAACTAAACCTTCAATAGAGGAGGTGGGTTGAGTATATGCCGTATTTTGACTTCCAGTTGGCTTATACAATAATAAAGGGAAACATAATTGTTGATGCATTGATCCAAGAGGTGTAGTTATAGAAGGTATGAGATTATTTATATGAGTGGTGGGTAATATCACTCTTTTCACACATGCATCTAGATGTGCATGAGTTTCAGTAACAAGTAGCTCTAACTTCGACATCTGTTATACCCTTGATTTTGGACCAGATTAAGAATGAGCAGTTGTTTGATTCAGATGGATAAGTTATGAGGGATAGATCATATGGTGGGGAGACACCATCAGTATGAAATATTTTTAGTGGAAACTATCTTCTTTTACATGGCCAAGTATGGGTTTCTACAGGCCTGTGTGAAGATCTAATGAGGGAGTTTCATGCTTCTTGATGGGTGGTGCATCCTGGTTTGAAAAAGATGTATCATGATCTCCATAGAAAATAATTGTGGTCATGAATGGATCTGGAAGTAACACTATTTGTTTGAATATGTTTGAATTGTTAGTAGGTGAAATCTGAGTATTAGGGGTTGGATCAGATTTTTCAGCCTTTGTTCATTCTTAAGTGCAAATGGGATAATGTCACTATAGATTTTGTGAGAGGATTACCTAGGAAAACCCATAATAATGACGATGTATGGGAGATTTTGGATCAAATGATGAAGGTATCCTACATTTTTTATATCAGGGAAGCCTTCATAGTTGATGATCTATAAATTATTTATCTGTGTAAGTTAGTTCAGATGCATGGTGTTCTGAGGAGTATCATTTTAGATAGAGACTCTCATTTCACATCATGTTTTTGGTAGGGTCTTTAGAAGGCTATGGTATCAAATGTTCTTTTGTGTACAATCATGATATCCTCATACTAATGGTCAATCGAAGAGGTCTATCTAGTTTCTGGAGGGTATTTTGTGAGCTTGTATTCTAGAATTTGTAGGTTCATGGGATGAACAAATAGAAATAATGGAGTTTTCATATAAAAATAGCTTCTTAGAATCTATCCAGATAGAACCTTTCAAGGCCTTGTATGGAAGGATATTTCATTTACCTCTTTTCTAGTTAGAGGTAGTTGAGTTAGAACTTGTTTTTCCTAGTCTCATATATGAGATGTCTAAGAAAGTTAATTTGATCATAAAATAGTTGGTGACCATGCATTGTTGGCATAAATCATATTCTAACCATCAGAGATGACCTATAGAGGTCAAAGTTTATTATCATGTTTTCCTTTGGTTGAAACCTAGTTTAGGGAAACATCGTATCAAGAATCAGGGAAATGTGACAACTAGGTTCATCAGGCCATTTGAGATATTGGATAGGGTCAGTCCAGTGGCGTACCATTTATCCCTTCCACAGTGCTACAGTTTAAATCATGATGTGTTCCATGTGTCTCAATTTTAGAGATATTATCCAAACCCTTGTCAGGTGATAGACATAGCAGACATTGAGCTTAGTGAATATGTGTCTTTTGAGGAGAATCTGATACGGATTGTGGACCGTAGTGAAAATTATTTATGGGGTAGGACTACACCATTGGTCTAAGTATAGTATAATCATGGGAATTTTTAGAAGGATACCTAGGAGAGGGAGTTTGATATGTGATCATAGTTTCCAGAATTTTTTTCAAGATCCCACAGTGATTCTTAGAGTAGCTTGAGGATGAGATGTTTTATAGTGTGTAGGTTGTATGATCCCATATTTTTATAGGTATGCCCCTCTTTGAGTTTTTATTAAGACTTGGTGGTTGAGTTTTGTTCAAAGAGGGAGAGAATTATTTGAAAAAATGACCTAATATGCATGGATATTTTTTTTGAATTAATGGAGCCTCGGGTAAATGGGACAAGGTTTATCACAAGTTCTTGGTAAGTTGAGAAGCTTTAAAGGGGGTTCAAGTTATTTTATGAGAAAATGGGATGAAAAAACATATGTAGAAAATTTACATATCGTTTAAATGGATAATAATTTTTGTAATGTTTAGTTTATTTTAGTAATCATATGAGGTGATGGTTTTTTTTGGTGTATTACATTTAAAATAATTACATGATGTGTAACTATGTTACCCACCATGTAATTCCCAAAAATACTATTTTAAAGTTTATTTTGTGGATGAATTTTCCTTTCACCCACATCTAGCCTTTGTATCTTGACCATAGGGAACCTTCAAGGTGATTTTGGAGTTCTAACCTCCCTTTTGGACGTCCTGTTTGTGCAATAGATTCCTGAGTAAGTGGTTCTTCTTCGGTCCCCTCTTCCATCGCTTGTTTTTCTAGACATTATAGTGTAATCTCTTGACCATGTGAGTTTTTGGTTTTGATATTGATCAGTTTTGATCTAGGATCCTTCTTATGATCATCCACACCTTCTTCCTCATGGGTGTTTTCCATTGGAAGCACTGTTTGATCGACAGTTAAAGGTGGGCTATCTAAACCTTAACCTGATGGTTTGATTATTGCCAATTATATGCAATATTGCAATTCCACAAACATATCTCGTGCCGAATAAATTGAATGAATGAATTGAATTTTTCTTTGGAGTTCTTTTGGATCCAGTTTGTTATTAACTTGGATTTTTGATACTATTCAGGTGAGAGAACTCTTGAATTTAAGTGAATTGTTTAAATGGCTTAAATTTTTCTAGAATGACATGGATTGTGGGTGTTTTCTGGATATAATTTCACCTTGGACTAGATTATTTATTTGATATAACTTACATGTTATTGGTTCTAACTAATTGACATATGAAATGGGTAATTTAATGTTAAATGGAAATTTTCATAGTTAACTATTTAGACATACGATGTGATATTGTCATATCCTTGTTGTTACAAATTTTGTTGAGACTAATTCTGAAATGCTGTTGATGATCATATTTGTGCATCACATACTTTTCTATTGAAGGAGGCATGTCATGTATATCACATGATGAATAAATAACATCGAACATCATCTTATTTAACCTCATGGTATCAGATTTTTGACCCATCAAATGCACATGGAGTGTATACCGTGCACCAGCAAGCCTCCATGAGGTTATGTGATCATGTAAATTCATGAACAATAGAAGGTGTCTCAAGATGCATTGACATAAAATTACCATGAATCCATTCTGTATGAAATGAATTTGTAAATAGTCTTATATAAAGTCTATAGGAATGAGAATACTTCATGTACAATGGTATTACCCACTGTCAAGAAGGAGGATAATACATAGCTCCCTCATGGCTGGGAATCATCACTTGTTTCACCTTCATTATCTAAAAAATTAACTAGGGGATTGGCCTCATCTGGTATAATTCCTCCTGATGACATTTCTATCACATTAAGATTGTGAGAAATGCCTGATCGATCACCACGAAAACACAAGAAAAAAACATATAAAGATGGAGGAAAATGATCGAATAAAAATGGTGTTTTGTGTACTAAAAAATTGGGATGCTTTTATGGAGACATTTCCATTTATTTATATACACACATAAAAGAAAGATGTATTTACAATGAAATTAAAACCATGTGGTAGACTTAATGATTTCAAACCACGTTGACCCATAAATGAGGGTAAAACAATGAGTTGGGAGGAAATAAATGATGGAATTAAATCCCAATAAATGAAATTAGTTAATAATCACCTCGTAATTTCTATTTCGTTCACCAGATCTCAACGATTCCAATATTCACACACAACTCCTGAACCTAGAATTCCCAAGTTACTTCTCGTTACTACAAAACACACCTTTAATAGTGGTGGAAATTACCAGCGTTATAACAAAACAGTGATAAATGGAATATTTATCAGTGCAAAATAAAGTGATGATAAATTTAGCCTTTTATCTTCACTGATAAAGAAAACCTTTATCAACACTTTATTTTTAGCACTAATAGAGGTATTATTTATCAGCACGTTATTTTTAGCACTAATAAAGGGTAACCTTTATCAGTGCTTATTTTTAGCGCTGATACAGGGTATCCTTTATCAGAGCTTCAATTTTGGCACCGATATAGGCTATCCTTTATCAATGCTTTATTTTTAGTGCTGATTAATATTTATATAAATAAAATTAAATAATTAAATAAATAAAAAATAAAAAATGTTTTTAATAAAAAAATATTACAAATTTTATTAATTAAATAAGTATTCATAAAAATGAATAGATTGATTATACATTATTAAATATTACACATTTTATTAATTAAATAATTATGATAATTAATGTTATTAAATTTTATATATTAAATATATAGATATAGATTAATTTATATAAACATGATTTATATATTACAAAATATTTATATTCTTTATATTAAATAGTCATATGTTTATTGAATAATGGTATATAATTAAAAATTATTATGAATTAAAAATATTGACAATAATTGCATAGTACTTGATATATAATTGAATGTCGTTTGATTTTTTAATTTAACATAGATCAAGTCTGTGTTATATTGATTTTACATAAAGCTAATTAATGAATTTTTATATACAATGCACAAACACTAAACTAATCCATGTTTTCAATATTTTTAAAGTGTACTTATTCTTAATTTATTCAATTTCACTTAATTTTAACATAGATGCATGCACTTAAAAGAAGATATTCATTAATAATGTTAAAAAAAATATTTTTAAAACATATTTATAAATAAATATATTTATAAATGTACAGTCACTATATTTATACAATTATATATTTATAATTATTAATAAATTAATATTTTTTTTTAAATTATTTACATAATTATAAATAAATAATTATGTATATTTAAATAATTATAAAATTTATAATAAATTTACTTAAATAATGAATAAATTTACTATATTTATATTTATATTTATATATATTTATTAAATATACAAGTATAATTATATAAATATATATAATGATATAAATATTTTTAAAAAAATATCTGTAATTAGAAATAAATAATTATAAAATTATAATAAATGAATTTAAAAAGGAATATATTTACTATATTGATATTTATATATATTTATTAAGTATTTATAATTTTTTACAATTTTTTATTTATATTTATAATTTTAAATTTCTTAACAGAACTTCGTTAATAAACACTGATAAAAGACTCTTTATCAGTACACAAAAATCACAGATAAAGATGAGGATTTATCAGTGCTAATGAAAGCGTTGAAAAAATGAAGATTTATCAGTGCCCTAATTTTAGTGCTGATAAATATTGGTTTTATCAGCGCTTATTTATAAGCACTGATAAAAGTGTCCCGATCTATTTTAAAAACTCGAACCATTTGCAAACTCGTCCTGATATCATGATATTTATACGGAAGCCACCCGTTTTCGGCACTATGAATCGAAGCTCTAATCACACCACTCGACTATTTTCAGTGCTCCAATTTCCCGAACATCTCATCTGACATATGGTTTTCTATTGAGGTTGTGATGTGGGTGGAGTTTTGCATCACTTTTATGGCAATTTATTCACCTCAAGAAGGTGGTTCCATGCCCTAACAATTTTAGATAATTTAATTTGCTCGCTTGGTTAATTTTTATATGATCTATAGTTTATTTTGGGGATTAAACATGTTTTGGAAATTCATTGACAAGAATTTTTGTTGAAAATAAATTTTATAACGTGAAATTGTTATGTTTCTATATAGGGCTTGTTGTGAAAAATAAGTGGAAGTGTTCAATTAATTTTTTTAGTAGTGAGAAATTTGTTTCTGTGGGTGCTTAAGATGTGTGTGTGTTGAAAAAGGATTTTTTATAGGAAATGGATCATCTTGGTAATGATAGTATTGTTATGTGCTTTTGAGTATGATTTGTGATGTGTTTAAATAATGAAGAACTTTTTCTAGAAATGAAATTTGATATGTGGAAATGGGTTATTAAATGGTGTGATTGATGCAAAATGTTATTTCAAAGGGTTTGGCATGATTTGTGTTGGGTTTGGGTTTTGTAGAGGAAAATTGCTATGCTTTGTGTGTGTGTGTTTTAGTGTGGTGTTCCGTGGAAGGGTTTTTTGGGGTTTTTGAAAGGTGAAAATCATTTTTTAAAAGGCGCATAAATGCAGATAGGTTTGGAAGTATGTTCTTAAAGGAAATTGACATTATTTTTCATGTTGAACATGTTGTACCATTTTTTTAATGTGAATTGTAAATTGTTTTAAAGCATTGAATACATGTTTTGAAAATTATTTTGGGTTGTGTACAAATATGTAAAAAATGGACTTGGTATGGAATTGGTTGCAAATTGGTGTAAACTCTAGTTTTGTTCATTTTAAGTGTTCTATAAATTAGTTAATAGATCTATTAAATTATATAAGTGTTTCAAATTATGTTCAATGAAATTTTATGGTGCGTTTGATTTTAAAAGTAGCATTTTCATGTGAACTTGGGTGTTTTTTTGATGTAAAGCCTCACGGTGCCTCTAGGGGTTGTTTTAGAAACTTTTCAAAATAATTATTAACATACAAAATAGGTGTGAGGCATGTTTGTGAAATGATTTGGTGTGCGTATGTTTTCAAATGGGGTTTGGGTGTGCAAGTTGTGGCACACTATGTGTACTTTGTTTGGTATGACTTCTGTTTATAAATGTAATGTGTTATTGACATGTGAATGTGAAACTTTATTGAGAACAAATAAAAGGGAATCCTGGGTAACTGGGTAAATTTATTGTGTTGTGTTAGGGAATCTTGATGTTTTCACAGTAAAATCAGTATCCATAGAATTAATGTATTTCTTCATATTTATGTTTAATTCATTTATTTTTAGTATTAATCACATATTAATTGTTTTCTTATACATGTGGATTATTTTGTTTGAGTTGGGGTGCTCTATCCAACTTTCATGCTTCTTCTCCCTTAAAATATTTTCACCCATACAGGGGTGCATTTATCGCTTTATTTCAAGTTACCTCCAATTCCTTTGTTGGAAGAGCAATGACACTACCTATGCTCAATAATAGAGTCAATCTTGATGTCTACATAGTAAAATCCTTATCCATAAAATTAATGCATTGTTTCATATTTATGTTCAATTCATTTATTTTTAGTATTACTCTCATAATAATTATTTTCTTATACAGGTGGATTCATTTGTTTGAGTTGGGGTTCTTTTTTGATCTTTCATGATCCTTCTCCCTTAAAATCTTTTCACCAATGTAGTGGTTTATTTATCAATTTCTTTGAATTTAAGTCCACTGCCTTTGCAAGAAGAGAAAAGACACTGCCTATGATAAATTATAGAGGTAATCTTAATGTTTACATAGTAAAATAATTGTCCATAGAATTAATGTATTGTTTCATATTTATGTTTAATTCATTTGTTTTTAGTATTACTCATATAATAATTGTATTCTTACATAGGTGGATTATTTTGTTTGAGTTGGGGTGGTCTTTCCAACTTTCATGTTTATTATCACTTAAAATATTTTCACCCATGTAGTGGTGTATTTATCACTTTATTTCAAATTACCTCCACTTCCTTCACAGGAAGAGAATTGTAACACCCCAAGCTTCCACGATATTCTTCTCTTTGAATAATACAGTAGCGTGTGTTGTATGAAACTTTGAGTTCTAACACACACCACAACCAATCAAACTAGCCATTATGAATAGTAATACCAACTTTTTGAAATTTTATAAATTTTATCATTCAAAATGGACTTCATTTTTGGATTCAGAATATCGAAATTAGCTTAGTGTGATTTTTTTTATTTTTCTAAAAACATTCAATTTTTTATGAATAATTAAAAAAACACTGAGTTATAGTTTAAAACTGAATTTTTATTTAAATAATTATTTATTTTATTTAAATTTAATTAAGGTCAAAATAGATACATAATACTTATATATGTTCAATTTAATTCATTGTAGTTAGTTTAGAATAATTTTAGATATATAAAACAATTTATTGAACTTTTCACCGTCTTTTACCCACCTCCTAGAGAATTTGGAAATTCACATAAAACTTAATTTTACCACTTCTATGAGTGGAATTTCGAAAATCCGAGAGACACGGTTTATATCAACGAGTAAAATGTTGTTCAATGTGATGAAAATAATTTTTGGTGAATAGTAACTTTTTACTTTTATTTACCACAGTTAAAAGTAAATAGGGTAATTAAGGGTAAAAATGATATTAATATTACCCTAACACATGTCCTAATTCTATTGGAAAAGTACATATCGACCAAAAACAACCTTAGGAATAAAATATTATCATTTATGTCCACTTGGATAAGATTAAGGCATTTATTATTATTTAATTCAAAGAAGAGTTAAAAGAGATAAAATCAAAGTTTAATAACTAAAACAATTTTAATATAGGTTAATACATAAGATAAATTTGATTATAAATATTAATTAGAAAGATAAAAAAATTTCCTACATAATGGTATTTTATTTATAATTTTTAGACATTAAATAATTTAATTTATTTATGACACAATGGTGATGAAGTAATTACCTAATTAATGAAATATTAAAATAATTGATATTATAAATATCAACATAAATGTAATTTGAGACTTTTTATGAATTCAACTAATTTTATAGGTTAATATGAAATATTAGGATAGGATATATAAATTTTTTTGAACTAATAATGCTGTTATAAAATAATCAAAAACAAAATACCCAATAATGTCAAAATTGACATAAGAGTTTTTAAGACAAATATTATATTATTAATTGATATTCTATTCCTAAAAATCTAAGGTTCAGACAAAGGACTTATATAATAATAGGTGTATCATTAATGGACCACTTTGGGGTTTCTTGGAGGTATATAGTAAGTTTATTAACTATATAATATAAAAATACAAAGCAACATGGTAAATGTCGAACTATTTAACTAAGAGTTAAATATAAATGATAAGGTTAATATAGTGACCAAAACCTGTCTAAAATATATTGGTTGAAAGTATTTAGACCCATCCCCACCTTAACCTTTAAATAATCTACTTTGGAGCAATTAGAAACCGAATATATATTTATTATAAAATAATATTTCTAGCTTTTCCAAAGGTGCCCCTCACCCCTCTTATAAAAGGGTACTCACCCTTCTCTCTAATTTACACCTTCAAAGCCTTTTGGATCAGCCAACCCTACCCAAATATTATATCAATTTCGATCACTTCAACCTAGAGGCCTTAGTTTGATGTGAAATCCCACCTAAGGATCCCTTTTGATCAAATCAAAAGGAAGAACCTAAAGAAGAGGTAATGTTTTCACAACCCTCTTTTAGGTTCCTTTCTTCTTAAACTTCTTCTTTCCTTGTTATTTACATTATAAAATAATAAATACAGTATATTTTATATACTGTGATGTTATTATAAATATGTTACAAACATATTCAGTATTCTATCCATCTTTTGAATGACATGTCACCATACGTGCGTATGTATGGCCTTCCGTCTCCATGTCGTGGTGTAATTGTTATTCAATACATTATTATTTGGATGGGTATAATAATGATGTTTAATTCATGTAAATAATACATATAACATGATAATTATTCTGTATATATGATATACCATCCAATTATATATGATTTTAAAATCAAAATAATGATATTATCGCTCGTGCGTACGTACGGACTACCATCTCCACGAACGCGATGAGATTCATTCCCCATCTTACCCATACAAGTCTAATTCTCATTTTATGATTAAAAATAATATTTAAGGACTTTATATAATTCTTTATATGAATAAGATACAACCTATACATAAAAAACATGACTTATGTAACAAAACATATAAAATAAAACGAGTAAGTTAACACCCGAAACGACGATAATACTAAGATATTATTAAAAAAGAAATGTTAAAAGATAATATTAGATATCACATTAATGTATATTATTACTGTATAATTCAATAAAAATTATTTCATTATTATACAGGAGGCTAAACTACCCTCGACCAAGGAAAAATTACAAAGTAAGGGGTTTCTTATCTCACTTTTAATTCCGTGAGATTTCCATTGTTCACCACTTATTTATTGCATGTCGTGTGTGTACTGCCCATGTTTGTATTAATTGTGTAATATAATTTAATTCATGTATATTTACATCATCATTTAATGATCCTTATTTCAGGGGTGTATGTTTTGTAAGTTACCAAATTAATAAGGGAATTTGAAATTTCAATTTCCACTCATTCGGCTTGACGCATACTTCATTGATTATTTTACTCCAAGATTATGTGTGGAATAACTATTCATTTTATTATGTCATAATTTACACTCCCCTTTCAATGGATATAATTTTGATACACATAATCACTCCATTGATAAATTCTCAAGTCATCGATATAAACTTGATAAGAGTAATTTTTACTCAATTTCGATTTGTTGAGTTAAACATTCAATTCATTGGTGTTGTTTTTAAAAGAATATGTGTGAATGTCCATTGATTGTTTTACACTGAATATCCAAACATATTGAGTGTATTTATATTTTTCACACATAATTATGTCATTGATTTATCCTTAACCTAAGGATACGGCCTTTATGAGAGATTTCATCTCAATTTACATTCCATTGAGACTCCTTTGTTGTTATACACCAAATCACTTTTATATGGTGTATATAATGTACTTTGACATATTATATCATGAATACCTTTATTCTCATGATATTAAAAAGTTTTTATTACATAAATTATTTGTATTCTAGTGTCTCTCTTTAGGTTAGGAACTCTAACTAAAATATCATTTTAAAATGTTCTAAAGATTTATTATTCTAAAACTTTCTCATTAATGTACATGTTTTAAAAATGGTTTTAAGGATTAATTTATATGGACATTAATGTTTTAAAATAATAATTCCTTTTAAAAGTTTCAAAGTGGTATAGGACACTTTGATTCAAATATCTATTTTAAATGGCTTCTTGACAAATAGTGTGACTTTTAAATGTTTTCAAGAAAATGGGGGATATTTCTCTCAATAGTTTGATGATTATTTTAATCTATGTTAATATCCTTCATTATTATCAATTGAGGTTAATCTAATATAATAAAATCTTTTATATTGTATCGAATGAGTGATGTTTGACTGTGGATGTGCTATTTTTATACCATTCATGGTTTGTGGTTAAAGTATTGACATTTCGTCTGCTAGTTTTAATACGAATGTTTATGTTATGTTTCAAATATTTCCTATGAGGAATGCATTGGACTTAGTAAGTGACGGGTGGAGCCCGCTATAGCTCCTTGATGCATCGGTAGGTTACATGATACAAACTAGTGTCTTGGCACAGGGCCTTGACAAAATCTTGTTTGTAGTCTTGGCACGAGGCCTTGACTATGTGGTTATGATAGTCTGGAATTATGCATTCCATCATTATGAAAGTGGTTATTGATATTGAATATGGTTATTATACTAGTAGAATATCCATGTGAATATGTAAATGGTATTATTTAATTTTATCTTTGCCATATTATGCTGAAGTTAAAGTTTAAAAGGATTTTGTTTTAGTTATACATTGCCTTAAATGTTTATGATTATTTATGAAAGTTTCCGCTATATTGTTATCCTTACTGAGCATTTGAGCTCACCCATTTCAACATTTTATTTTTTCCAGGATGTGAAGAAGTAATTTATGAATGACCTGTAGGGATAGTATAAGGGGATATGAAGAAAAGATGTTGTTGTAGTTTTTTTACTTTATAATATAATGTAAGACTTATGAATATATCTAGTGTTTTCAAGACTACTAAACTAATCGGTCTTTCGAGACTTGATCTTTTGTGATCATGTCAATGTTATGTAATAATGCACCGACTCTGGGTAATTGGGGTCGGGGCATTACAGTTGGTATCAGAGGAAGTTTAGTATAAACATTGGAAACTATATTTAGATAAACTCTGATTAGAGAACATAGCCCTAAGATAGACTTTGTGGATTAGTATAGAAGAACTTCCTAGAATTTTGATATTGTATAGATTTTTTGAGTTTTCCAAGCAATACATCCTGATATGGATATGAGCAGGTAGAGGTGGCTCTGGCACAGATATACCTAGGGGTAAAACCTTAAAACACCTCTTTGAGCTAGACTCGAACGAGAACTGGTGCACGACAACGGGCATTGCTGTACTCTTAGTTACGACACTCCCAGGGGATATTCTAAGGATAATTTACATTTTCTTTACAAACCAATTTAAATTATTTTAATATAAGATGAGAATAAATGACCTTGGTTAATCGTATGGTGTTTCAAATTGAGAATATGGTGTCATGATATTCTCTAAATGATTTTATGACTACTGTTACTCACATAATTCTTTTTGATTTTAGTCAATGGCTGGAGTCCAAGGAAGTCATAGTAACTTTGAGAATGATGTACAAGGTGGGACCAGTGGTGGAAATGAGAAACAAAATGGAATTTTGATAGGCGTAAAAGATATCATGTTCATGCCAAATCAGTTTTCCAAAAATATGATCAACAACAAATATATTAACCAACTCCCTCACTCAACAAAGAAGAGAAAGGTGATGAATGATAAGAGATCTCGCAGTGGAGACCATGGAGAAAAGAATCCTAAATTTCTATTATTCAAGAAATGTGGAAGGAGACACCCAGGAATGTTTCTCAATGGAACAAAATAATTTACGTGCGGGAAAGAAGGTCATAAAGTGAATAATTGCTGAGGAAAAATGAAGAGTACTATGGAAGAAAAGAAAAATGGTCCCAAAAATCCATTTATAGTCATTTTCCGTAAATGTAGGGGACCTGGCCATTTACTGAGTGAATGATCTATTCTATAGGATATTTTCTTGGTCAAAAAAGAATCTATGTGGAAATAAATGGTTGGAGAAATGTTTAAAAGTATTAGTGCTCCTTGTTGATGGGATTACTTTTGAATAATTTTCCCTTGTATTTTTAACCCCGTTGTTTTCCATGTGAGAATGATATTTGGGGAAGACTTATATTTTCCCTTGCGGATATAGTTATAAATAACCATTTGGTTTTATATGAACATTAGGTTTGAGGAAATTACAAGTTATTATATTTTGGGATGAAAATGCAAGGTCTGAGATAACATTTCTGATTAAAATTATGTTATGGTTATTTTGAGGAATTTATCTCATTTTGGTAATGTTATAAAATATAGTTTTTGAAAAAGGACAACACGCATACCGTGTGACAAACTATCTTGTTGGACAAAGTTGGGGGAATCGAACCCACAACCAAAGTGCGATTGAGATTTATTGTCTACCACTGGACTGCGTAAAGTCCCTGGTCAGTGTGACTAATTATTTTTAGTTAAATGATTTTATTGATCAATAATAAGTTGATTTGGGTTCTTATGTCTTATCAAATGAATACCCTTAGTATTGGAAAATGATTTGGTGATTAAGTGATAAATGTTATTTTGTAAGATGTTTTATTTTTTGGGAACACTATATGCCCAAGGAAACTAGAATACTATGGGATTTCATTTGAGGAGTAATGGTGGATTTTTTATCTACGTTTTTACTGTGGATTTATAGTGATTTGGGTTATTTATGGAAATGATTAACCTATAATAGAGAATATGTGATTAGGTTAATTACTTTTAAGTATATGACTTTAAGAGTAGTTGATGTCATTTAAAGATACAATTTAACATGGAATACTACATAACCAAATTCTTCTAAGTTTTTGGGTTCAATATAAGTTTGGATTATATTGAATGATTTTAAGGACAACTTTTTATTGAATGGTATTTCTTTAAATTTGGGGTATTGTTGTTTTAATTTTAGAAATTATGATTAGTGTTTCTTTCTCTAAAATAATATCCTTTTGGGGGATCATCAGATCTTGTACTAACCGTTTTAGTTTTGATTAATATCTAAATACAAGGTAAATATATAGTTTATCCTTTGTGGATCATGTGATTCTATAAAAGTTTATTCTAGCTCTTCTAGTGTGACCAAGTCTTCTTGAATACTCATCATTTAAAAAAATGAGTTAGTGGTGGAAATTTATTAAATAATGAAACTATACTTAAAAATTAATTATATCTCTTTATTTTCATATTCAATCCTGTAAATGAATTCCCCATCTTTATGTAATGTAACTTAAAAAAATGATTTCTGTATAATTTTCCTACTAGGAAACAAATGACCGTTTGTCCCATCACAATTTTGTAGATTTCTTATTGTTAACTTTCTCCTGATCATGTTTTCTATCCCTCTCCATCAAAACTTGACACTTAGTTTATCTTCCATATCCATGTTTTTCTACATGGACTCATAGTATGAGTTATCTTGGGTGACCTTTTTACTTCTCTTTCTTTCTTTTAAGGGGATAGTTTTATTGACTCTTTTTCTGATGTGGGACTTTCCATTATATTCCCAAGCCCAATTTTAAAAATTTTGAGGATTAAATTATTTTAATGATGGGAGAATGTAACACCCCAAGCTTCCACGGTACGCTTCTCTTTGAATAATACAGTAGCGTGTGTTGTACAAAACTTCGAGTTCTAACACACACCACAACCAATCAAACTAGCCATTATGAATAGTAATACCAACTTTTTGAAATTTTATAAATTTTATCTTTCAAAATGGACTTCATTTTTGGATTCGGAATATCAAAATTATCTTAGGTTGATTTTTTGGTATTTTTCTGAAAACATTCAATTTTTGATGAATAGTGAAAAAAACACTAGTTATAGTTTAAAACAGAATTTTTATTTAAATAATTATTTATTTTATTTAAATTTAATTAAGTTTAAAATAGATACATAATACCTATATAAGTTCAATGTAATTCATTGGAGTTAGTTTAGAATAATTTTAGATATATAAAAAAATTTATTGAACTTTTCACCCTCTTTTACCCACCTCCTAGGAGAATTTGGAAATTCACATAAAACTTAATTTTACCACTTCTGTGAGTGGAATTTAGAAAATATGAGAGACAAGGTTAATATCAAGGAGTAAAATTTGATTCAATGAGATGATTTTTTTTGGTTAATAGTAATTTTTTACTTTTATTTACCATGGTTAAAAGTAAATAAGGTAATTAAGGGTAAAAATGATATTAATATTACCCTAACACATTTCCTAATTCTATTGGAAAAGTTTATCTAGACCAAAAACAACCTTAGGAATAAAATATTATCATTTAGGTCCACTTGGATAAGATTAGGACATTTATTATTATTTAATTCAAAGAAGAGCAAAAAGATATAAAATCAAAGTTTAATAACTAATTTTTTTTAATATATGGTTATACATAAGATAAATTCGATTATAATTATTCATTGTAAAGATATAAATATTTCTCACATAATGGTTTTTTTTTTATAATTTTTAGAAATTAAATAATCTAATTTATTTATGACATAATGGTGATGCAGTAATTACCTAATTAATGAAATATGAAAATAATTGATATTATAAATATCAAAATAAATTTAATTTTAGACTTTTTATGAATTACAATACTTTTCTAGGTTAATATGACATATTAGTATTGGTTATATAAATTTTTTTCTAAGTAATAATGCAGTTATGAAATTAACAAAAATAAAATACCCAATAGTGTCAAAATTGACATAAAAGCGTTTTTAAAACAAATATTATATTATTAATTGATATTCTATTCCTAAAAATCTAAGTTTTAACCAAAGGACTTATATAATTATAGTTGTATCCTTAATGGACCACTTGGGGGGTCTCTTGGAGGTATATAGTATGTTTATTAACTATATAATATAAAAATACAAAGAGACATGGTAAATGTCGAACTATTTAACTAAGAGTTAAATATAAATGATACGGTTAATATAGTGACCCAAACCTGTATAAAATCTATTTGTTGAAAGTATTTAGAACCATAACCACCTTAAACTTTAAATAATCCACTTTGGATCCATTATAAACTGAATATGAATTTATTATATAATAATATTTCTAGCTTTTCCAAAGGTACCCCTCACCCCTCTTATAAAAGGGTACTCCCCCTTCTCTCTAATTTACACCTTCAAAGCCTTTTGTCTCGGCCAAAACCTATCCAAATATTCTATCAAATTTCCTCACTTTAACTTATAGGCCTTATATTTTTCAGAAAGCCAATGTAAGAAGCCCTTTTGATCAAATCAAAAGGAAGAACCCAAAGAAGAGGTAATGTTTTCACAACCCTATTTCAAGTTCCTTTCTTCTTAAAATTATTCTTTCTTTGTTATTTACATTATAAAATAATAACTCTAGTATATTTTATATACTGTGATATTATTATAAATATGGTTCAACCGTATTCATTATTCTATCTATCCTTTGAATGACATGTCACCATACGTGCGTACATACGGCCTACTGTCTGCACGTCATGGTGTAATTGTTATTTAATACATTATTATTTGTATGGGTATAATAATGATTTTTAATTCATGTAAAAAATAAGTATAACATGATAATTATTCTGTATATATAATATACCATCCTATTATATATGACTTTAATATCAAAAGAATGATGTTATCGCTCGTGCGTACGTACGGACTACCGTCTCCACGAACGCGATGAGATTCATTCCCCATCATATCCATACAAGTATTATTCTCATTTTATGATTAAAAATAATATTTAAGGACTTTATATCATTATGTATATGAATAATATACAACCTATTCATAAAAAAACATGACTTATGTAAAAAAACATATAAAAGAAAACGAGTAAGTTAACACCCGAAACAACGATAATACTAAGATATTATTAACAAAGCAATGTTAAAAGATAAAATATGATATCATATTAATGTATATGATTCTTGTATAATTAAATAACATTTATTTCACCATTATACAAGAGGATAACCTACCCTTGACCACGGAAAACGTACAAAGAAAGGGGTTTCTTATCTCACTTTTAATTCCCTGAGATTTCCATTGTTCACCACTTATTTATTGCATGTGGTGTGTGTACTGACCATGTTTGTATTCATTGTGTAATATAATTTAATTCATGTATATTTACATCATCATTATATTATCCTTCTTTCATGGGTGTATGTTTCGTAAGTTACCAAATCAATAAGGGAATTTGAAATTTCAATTTCCACTCATTCGGCTTGACACATACTTCATTGATTATTTTACTCCAAGATTATGTGTTGAATCACTATTCATTTGATTATGTCATAATTTCCACTCCCCTTTAAATGGGTATTATTTTGATACACATAATCACTCCATTGATAAATTCTCAAGTCATTTGTATAAACTTGATAAGAGTAATTTTTACTCAATCTCGATTTGTTGAGTTAAACACCCAATTCATTGGTGTTGTTTTTACAAGAATATGTTTGAATGTCCTTTGATTTTTTTACACTTAATATCAAATAATATTGAGTGTATTTATATTTTTCACACATAATTATGTCATTGATTTATCCTTAACCTAAGGATACAACCTTTATGGGAGATTTCATCTCAATTTACATTCCATTGAGACTCCTTTGTTGTTATACACCAAATCACTTTTATATGGTGTATATGATGTACTTTGACATAGTATATCATGAATACCTTTATTCTCATGATATTAAAAAGTTTTTATTAACTCAATTATTTGTATTCATGTGTCTCTCTTATGGTTAGGAACTCTAACTAAAATATCATTTTAAAATGTTCTAATGATTTATTATTCTAAATATTTCTCATTAATTTCCATGTTTTAAAAATGGTTTTAAGGATTTATTTATATGGACATTAAATTTTTAAAATAGAAATTCCTTTTAAAAGTTTCAAAGTTGTAGGGACACTTTGATTCAAATATCTATTTTAAATGGATTCTTGAAAAATAGTATGACTTTTAAATGTTTTCAAGAAAATGGGGGATATTTCTCTCAATAGTTTGATGAATATTTTAATCTATGTCAATATCCTTCATTATTCTCGATTGAGGTTAATCTGATATAATAAAGTCTTCCATATTGTATCGAATGAGTTATTTTTGATTGTGGATGTGCTATTTTTATACCATTCATGGTTTGTGGTTAAAGTATTGACATTTCATATGCTAGTTTTCATACGATTGTTTATGTTATGTTTCAAAATTTTCATATGAGGAATACATTGGAATTAGTAAGTGACAGGTGGATCCCACTATAGATCCTTGATGCATCGGTAGGTCTAATGAGACAAACTAGTGTCTTCGCACAAGGCTTTGACAAAATCTTATTTGTAGTCTTGGCACAAGGACTTGACTATGTGGTTATAATAGTCTGGAATTATGCATTCCATAATTATGAAAGTGGTTATTGATATTGCATGTGGTTATTCAACTATTAGAATATCCTCGTGAATAAGTAAATGTCATTATTTCATTTTATCTTTTCCATATTATGCTGAAGTTCAAGTTTAAAAGGCTTTTGTTTTAGTTATACATTGCCTTAAATATTTATGCTTATTTATGAAAGTTTCCGCTATATTGTTATCCTTACTGAGAATCTGAGCTCATCCCTTTCAATGTTTTATTTTTTCCAGGATGTGAAGAAGTAATTTATGAATGACCTGCAGGGATAGTATGAGGGGATATAAAGACAATATGTTGTTGTAGTTTTTTTACTTTATGATGTAATGTAAGACTTATGAATATATCTAGTGTTTCCAAGACTACTAAACTAATAGGTCTTTTGAGACATGATATTTTGTGATCATTACAATGTTATGTAATAATGCACCGACTCTGGGTAACTGGGGTTGGGGCGTTACAAGAAACAACACTGTCTCTATTGAATCATAGAGGTAATCTTGATGTTTTCACAGTAACATTATTGTCCATACAATTAATGTATTTTTTTCATATTTATGTTTAATTTATTTCTTATTAGTATTACTCATATAACAATTGTTTTCTTATACAAGTGGATTGTTTTGTTCTAGTTGATGTGGTTTGTTCGAAGCTTCTCATGTAGTGTTGGCAATTTGACAAAGAAAGTAAATGGAAATCGTGGTAAAATTGACAGTTAGGATTATTTTTTAATGTATGTAATAATTTGTATTTATGTAATTGTATAAAATAATGTTTGAAATGTATATAATGTAATGTTTTTTTAGTTATTTCTATTGTAGATTTCATTTCCTTTAAATTCTGTATCAGGACATGTTTTTATCAATATATTTTGTCTGTTTTTGGTACTTCTAGTGTTGTGGTGGTGCCGTAACAACACACTGTAGTACGACTTTTCATCACGGCTTTTGAAAGCACTGATAAATAAATTTTTAGCGGCATTTTAAGAATCACTGTTAAATGTTTTTGAATTAGAACTGATAAAAGTCCTGGCCTTTTAATATTTCTTATGTCGTTAGCATTTTTCTAGCACTGATAAGTAAAATATATAGTGCTATCAAAGGCCTTTTTTTAGTGGTGTCATGAGAATGTCTATAAGATTCTATTCCTACCTCGAAAACTACTCCTTGATTTACACTAGATTCTCTACAATGAATGTGGCATGCATGCAGGTAGACATGGATCATCGGCTATAATGAATTGTAACTCACCAGGGTCGAGCTTGTGTCGCGTAAACCCAAGTGGTGTTGTCAGCCCGATAATGTTGTCGATGGTGGTAAACTGAAGTGGGGAATCACTGTGATCAACATCTAGTGCTTCCTCCATGTTCGATGGCAGTGAAGAAAACTCCACGACGGATGATGGCGTGACATCACCTTGACAGCGTTAGGTGTTTCAATGTCTGCAGAGTGTGCACTAGTGGGTTTGAGTGATGATCTCTGGTCTCCAACAGTGTTGTCGGCCTCTTCTTTCCTTGGTATACATGCCTTTGTGTGTTTGATAGTGAATGAATCCTCAAAAATCAACACACCTTGTTCATCATTAGTACTAAAATCCCACTACACCGCCTCATGAAAGATGAATAACATATTTTATGCATGCACTTGCTGATGGGGCCATACTCACGGTATACCTTAGACCTGAACTTGTACCCGACAAAGATAATTGGTTTACTCTAGTCACCCAGCTTCTTCAAGGGAGGATTCACATTCTTGACATGCACGATGCAGTGAAATGTATAGAGAAAGTGAATTGTTAGTCTTTTTCCATGCCAAGCCTCATACGACATCATCCCGCCAAGGTTGTGTGTTGGAACTTGGTTAAGGATGAAGATGGTCGTGGAGATAGTCTCACCCCAAAACATCTTGGAAATTTCCTTAGTCTTTAGTATGATTTGAGACTTGGATGCAATAGTGTGGTTGTACTATTCAATGACCCCAGCCTACTATTGTGAATATGAATCCTTGAGTGGTCATTGTACTCCACGCTCGGTACAATATTCACCGAATTCTACTAAAGTAAAATCGTCACAACAGTCAGTGCGGAGGACCTTTAACTTGTGCCCTATCTCCAGTTCCACTATAGATTGAAAGCATCTGATTACCACTAGAGCCTTGTTATTTCTTGCTGGAAGATTGAGTCACATGTGGGGGCTCATTTCATCCACAAGTATCAGAATGTAGCAGTTCCCGCTTGGCATCGCCAGCGTGATTGGACCAAAGAGGTCACTAGGTAAAAGGTTGAGGACTTTTTTTCACGATGCTTCACTTTCTCAGGGAAAGACACTCTTCGCTACTTCCCAATGCTGCTGTTGTCGCAAACTTGGTCCACCTGATCAATCTGCGGAAGCCCTCACACCATATCACATTGAGAGAGCTTGCACAGAGCCTTGAAATTTAGTTGTCTGTACCTCGTGTGTTAGCGCCAGTCCACCTCTAATGCACTTGCCGACAAGCATGTAGGTTGTGAAATGTTGAGTCTTAGCTTGTACAGTCCATTTCTTGTCATGGATCTTCATGATTCCTCCATCAATTAGTACCTCCAATGGCCCGAAGGCCTTCATTTTTTATTGATTTTTGATAATCCACCTTTCAAGGGGTGATGTGGAACCCTTACAAGGCCCGTAGTCGTATGTATTACATGGCCCATAGGCCTATGAGGAATTCATTGCCAATAGGCTTCAAACATTACATACAACCCAAACTAACTACTTGGAACTACTCCTTCCCATCATCTTCATTGTAAAATCAACTCTCCACCTTCAAATGGCTATTCAGATAGGCTCTCTCGTTCATACACAGGCTTGTCCCAATGGTAGGTTTCATACCCTCTCATTCTTGCAATCCATTTAACTTCTGCTATGGTGAAAGCTCCTTAATCATCCTCCTTCTGGTGCTTGTTACTTGTAGGTTGTTTGGTTTGCATCTGCATTTAAGGTGGCCCGAAGGCCTTAAGGTAGTCCGAAGGCCTTGATGTGTCCCGGAGGCCTTACTGACTTGAAGGCCCGGGTGGCCTGAAGGCCTTAAAGGAATCGGGGACAAAATCGATTTCCCAATGGCCCAAACAGAGGAATATTGTCGTGTGCTACAGTGCCAAGCAGTACCTGCTACAGTACTGAAAATTATGCCTCCACCTGGATTTGATCCCAGGTCGCCTGGATGCACTTAAGGAGTCCTCACCAACTGGGTTGAGGCTCATGTGCTCAATGAGTACATGAAAACCATTCTCGTCATGTTCTGTGACGCTGATGATGTTGGTGGTGAGGCCCAGGATGAAGTATACCCTAGTAAGAGCGTGATGCTCACTAGTCTTATAGGTGAACAGGATTATCCACTAAAGGAAAATGACTTTTTGCGATGGCCCTTTTTCGACGGGAATAAATCCTGTCGCAAAAGGTCCGTCCAAGAGGTTATTTGCGACTGGGGTAACATCCCGTCACAAATAACCAATTATTTGCGACATGATTTCCTCTCCCGTCGCAACAAGTTTGGCGCGGGTAGTGCACCAAACTGTGTGAAGGTTATTTGCGACATTGGGATCCCACCGTCGCAAATAGTTAAGTATTTACGATGGGGCCCTTCACAAATACCCGACACGGTTAATAATTTTCGGCAAAGGGATGTCACCCCGTCGCAAAAGGTGTGCCGGTAGGGACTATTTGCGACGAGACCCGTCGCAAATACTTACGACCACATTAATTAATTTTGGCGGTTAAAAAGTATTTGCGACGGGTCCCGTCGCAAATACCCGGCGGCGGTTAATAGCCTTTTGCGACGGGATGTCGTCCCGTCACAAAAGGTGTGTTGACAGGGACTATTTGCGACGGGACCCGTCGCAAATAACTTTTTAACCACCGACAGTATTTAATGCGGGCGTAGGTATTTGCGATGAGACCTGTCGCAAAAGATACTATTTGTGACAAGATACCCGTCACAAATAATCTAACCTATATATACCCCCATCTGTTTTCCCCTCATTCCTCTAAATACATAGATCTCGTTTCTCTCTAAACTCTAATTTTAGAGGGAAAAATTTCCTAAGTTAATTTTTTTTTTCACGAAAAGTTGTGAAGCCGTCTACATCAATAGAAAATCAGTCTTAAAGGTATTTATGTTTTATTTAATTTATTATTTATTTAATTTTTTATGTTAATTTTTATTATTGTTGATTAGTTGTAATTAAATTAAATTTAAATTGTTTTGTCATTAATATTTATTTGTACTAATAAATTGAAATTTTTAGTACTAATTTTTAATAATTAGTAGTAATTAATATTTATTAGCGATAATTAGTAATGTATATAATTAATTTGTTGTAATTAATAATAATTGGTAATAAATAGTAATAATTAATAATAAATATTAATAATTATTCATAAATAGCAATAAATAGTAATAATGAGTAATAAATAGTAATAAATTGTCATAAATAGTAATAAATAGTAATAAATAGTAATAAATAGTAATAAATCGTATTAAATTGTAATAATTAGTAATAAATTGTAATAATTAGTAATAAATTGTAATAATTAGCAATAAATTGTAATAATTAGTAATAAATACTAATAAATAATAATAATTACTAATAAATACTAATAATTAGCAATAAATACTAATAATTAGCAATAATTATCAATAATTAGGAATAATTAGGAATAATTAGGAATAATTACAAATAATTACAAATAATTAGGAATAATTAGAAATAATTAGCAATAATTAGGAATAAATAGCAATAATTTAGAATAATTAGCAATAATTGGAAATAATTAGCAATAATTAGAAACAATTAGGAATAATTAGCAATAATTAGCAATAAATAGCAATAATTAGCAATAAATAACAAAATTTAAGAGTAATTAGGAGTAATTAGTAATAAATAGGAGTAAATTAGTAATAAATAGAAGTAAATAGTAATGATTAGAAGTAAATTGTAAAATTTAGTAATAATTAGGAATAAATTGTAATAAATAGTACTAAATTGTAATAAATAGTACTAAATTGTAATAAATAGTAATAAATTGTAATAATTAGTAATAAATTGTAATAATTAGTAATAAATTGTAATAATTAGTATTAAATTGTAATAATTAGTAATAAATTGTAATAATTAGTAATAAATACTAATAATTAGCAATAAATAATATTAATTACTAATAATTAGCAATAATTAGCAATAATTAGGAATAATTAGGAATAATTAGCAATAATTAGAAATAATTAGCAATAAATATGAATAATTAGCAATAATTATCAATAATTATCAATAAATGGAAATAATTAGAAATAAATAGCAATAATTAGCAATAATTAGCAACAAATAGGAATAATTAGGAATAATTAGTAATAAATACCAATAAATACTAATAATTACTAATTAATACTAATAATTAGCAATAATTAGAAATAATTAGGAATAATTAGGAATAATTAGAAATAATTAGCAATAATTAGAAATAAATAACAATAATTAGCAGTAATTAGGAATAATTAGCAATAATTAGCAATAATTAGAAATAATTAGCAATAATTAGTAATAATTAGAAATAAATAGCAATAATTAGCAATAATTAGAAATAATTAGCAATAATTAGCAATAATTAGCAATAATTAGCAATAATTAGCAATAATTAGGAATAATTAAGAATAATTAGTAATAAATACTAATAATTACTTATAATTACTAATAAACACTAATAACTATCAATAATTGGCAATAATTAGGAATAATTAGGCATAATTAGAAATAATTAGCAATAATTAGAAATAAATAGAAATAAATAGAAATAATTAGGAATAATTAGCAATAATTAGGAATAATTAGGAATAATTAGTAATAATTCGGAATAATTAGTAATAATTAGTAATAATTAGTAAAAATTAGTAATAATTAGGAATAAATAGTAATAATTAGGAATAAATAGTTATAATTAGTAATAAATAGGAATAAATAGGAATAAATAGGAATACAAAGGAATAATTAGTAATAGTTAGGAATATTTAGTAATAAATAATAACAGTTAGTAATAAATATGAATAATTAATAATAAATAGGAATAATTAGTAATAAATAAGAATAATTAGTAATAAATAGGAATAATTAGTAATAAATAGTAATAATTAGTAATAAACAGTAATAATTAGTTAGGAATATTTAGGAGTAGTTAGAAAGAAATTTTAAGAAATTTTAATAAATTTTAAGAACTTGGTACAATTTCCAGTGGATTGACGACACTCCTTTTCCTCGAAGACTTTTCTCCTTTCAACTCTCACCGACTCAAAACAATATGAAAAATTTGATGCTACATAGGCATATTCAATCTCATGAATATGAGATTGGATATGCATTAATAGGATCATATTTTTTATAATGTTTTTAGGTGGTGGCAGTTGGAAGAAGACGATTCATCAGTGAAAAGCGGGCTCTTTTGTCTGACGACTCATTTACTTTCATCTTTTTTCACACTGAAATCACAATGAAGAATTTGGTCAGAGATACGCCTATTCATTCCCGTGCATATGAGAATGATTATGCATACCTCAGACCAGATTCTTCATTGTGATTTTAGTGTGAGAAAGATACAAGTAAATGAGCCATTAGACAAAACAGTAGCCATCAATCCACTGGAAATTGTGTCACCCTTAATTAATGGTAATTATTAAGAAGTAGTAGTAATTATTTATTTTCTTTTTTCATATTGTGTTTTTATAATTTCAAATTATTCAAAAACAGTGATGATTTTATATTTTGTAGAAAAATATGGAACAAGGAAGTCGACATCAGTCATTATTAGATGATCGCGCTTGGATAAATCAACGCAGAAATCCAAATGGTTTTGGACTAAATATTGTATATATTGATGGTGTTGAGTTTTTCTTAGAATTTGCATCATCAAAACCAGAATATGTTTCAGAAGGCATAATTAATTGTCCTTGTAAAAAATGTGCTCTGAGAATGTTTGACATATTTGACAAGTTTGGGGGACATCTCTTGCGGTTTTGTTTTCAAATATATTATGTTTTTTGGTATCAACAAGGTGAATGCAGTTCCAGAGAAGATACTAATAACTTGATTCCGAATCTATCATGGTTCCAAAATTTAGTGCATGATGTTGCAGGTCTATCTGTTCAACAAACTGAAACTCACGATGATATTGATTTAACTCCTGAGTTGGCACCATCCAAATTTTATGAGTTATTGAGGTCTGTTGAGGATCCATTGTATCCTGGTTGCAAGATAAGAAAATAAGAAGCGGTTGAAAAATTTATAGCTATTAAATCAGATAATGCAATGTCAAACAACTATTTTGATCAGATATTTTCTTTTGTTAAAACACTGTTACCTGAAAGAAATGTGTTGCCTAAATATTTCTATGAGAGAAAAAGGTTAGTTTGTAATCTAGGCCTTAGTTATTGAAAGATTCATGCATGTGAAAATAATTACATCTTATATTCTGGTGAAAATGAGTCGTTGGATAGTTGTCCCACATGTGGAAAATCGAGGTATAAAGAAGCTCAACTAGGGAAGTCTGGATCGATTCCTGTTAAACAGTTGAGATATTTACTCCTTACAACCAGGATGAAACGTTTATTTATGTCTCATAACACATCATCAATGATGTTATGGAACAAAACCAATATTTCAACTAGTAAAAGATTGAATCATCCATCTGATGGTGATTCATGGAAACATTTTGATCGTCTGCATCCGTCTTTTGCATTAGAAGCCCAAAACACGTGATTGGGTCTTTCTACTGATGGTCTCTGTCCGTTTGGTTCTTATGGAAGTCAGTATTCATGTTGTACTGTCTTTATAACTCCGTACAATCTACCTCCATGGATGTTGATGAAGGATCCCTATATATTTTTGACCTTATTAATCCCAGGACATCCGAAAAAGAATATTGATGTTTATTTGAAACCATTGATTGATGAGTTAAATGAATTTTGGAGTAATGGTGTTAGTACATATGATGTTGCTGCGAAACAAAATTTCACATTAAAAGCTGCATTGATGTGGATGATTAGTGACTTTCTGGCATATGGCATGTTATCTGGCTAGAGTACAGATGGTCTGAAATCATGTACTTACTGTATGAAGGACAACAAAACTTTTATGATCATCAATAGAAAAAAACCTTGCTATTTTGACTGTCATAACATATTTCTTCCAACCGATCATCCTTTTTGAAGGAACAAATCTCATTTCAGAAAAGGCACAATTGAAAGGGATGAACCTCCAAAAATGATCTCTGGTAAAGAGTTAAAATCAATTTTATTTCATTACCTCCCCTCACATTTGGGCCAATAGTATACCAACAGAAAATTTATGGATTTGGGAAAGAATATAATTGGAGAAAATGAAGTATTTTTGGGATCTCCCATATTGGTCTGATATGTTGGTCCACCATATGTTAGATTTCATGCATATTGAGAAGAAATATTTTGATAATTTATTTCATACAGTTTTGGATACACTAGGTATGACCAAAGATACTGTAACAACACGATTAGATCTTGCCCAAATTTGTAGGCGACCAGAACTTGAATTATTTGAAAATGTCAGATCGTAGAGGTTAATGAAGCCAAAAGCAGCTTATACACTGTCCAAGGAGAGATACTTATTATTTTGTCAGTGGATTGCAGATTTGAGACTTCCAGATGACTATGCTTCCAATTTGGGCAGATGTGTTAAGAATGGTCAGATTACCAGATTAAAAAGTCATGGTTATCATGTTATAATGGAAATACTTATGCCAATTGGATTTAGAGGTTTGTTTAATTATATGATCTGGGATTCGATAACAGACATATCATATTTTTTCGAGACATTTGTGCAGTGACAACAAATTACGATGCGCTAAGAAAACTGGGAGAAGATGTTGCTGTAATTATATATAAACTTGAAAAAATCAGTTTTCATGCTTTCTTTGACTCAATGGAACATCTGATATTACATTTTTCACTTGAAGCTAAATGTGGGGGTCCAGTACAGTTTCGATGGAAGTACCCATTCGAGAGATGCATGCATAAATTGAAGAAAAAGGTACGTAACAAAGCATTAGTTGAAGGCTCAATTACTGAAGCTTATTTTCAAGAGGGAATTTTTTTTTCTGCTCTCACTATTTTGAATCTGAATATCCATCAAAACAAAACCGCATGGGATGGAATGAGGGAACTGTTATTGATGAAATGGACAATCATTTATCTATTTTTAATTAGCCAAATCTTGGATTCAGTGGAGTTCAAGAATAATGGATTTCAGATGATGAAAATCACAGAGCTCATACATATGTTCTGCTCAACTGTGAAGAAATGACAGCATTTTTACTGTGAGTGCTTCTATCACTTATTATATAATTTCTATTACATTATGTAAACTTATTTTATTTGTAGGTTATATGATAATCATATCAAGAAACAACTTCCACAAATTACAGCAGCTGCTCTTGAAGAACGCAGACAAAAAAATATTTCTTAATGGTTTAAAAAACTGGTAACATAAATTATTGATGGTTTAATATCAATTCAGTTTACTATTTATTATATTTATAATTGTTTTAAAAAATTTCTTGTGTATCAACATGATGATAAAATTAATAAATGACTGTGTATATTGAGTAACCCACCATCAAAAATGGTTAAATCTTATAATTCATATCTGGTGAATGGTTTTTGATTTTATACACGTGCATATGGGGAATAAAAAACAATTAACGGTGGAGTTTTTTTGACAGGATCACATCATAGAGAAACTGAAGTTGAATTTTACGGTATTCTAGATGAAATTATTGAGCTATGTTATCTGGGACAAAATTACATAATGATATTTAAATGTTGGTGGTTGGATACTGAAAGAGGCTTGCGTGTTCATCCGAATCATTGAATCGTCGATATTAAATATAAAAGTGTTCTTGCAATAAATGAACCATTTTTACTGGCTCAACATGAACATCAAATTTATTACGCAAAGTATTGTGCTACTTCAAGAGAACTGAGTGATTAGTGGAGCATAATAAAAATGAAATCCCGGGAAAATAAATTTACTCAAACTGAATGTGGTTCTACTGAAGTGGAAGGAATTGAAATTTTTCAAGAGACTACTCAAAATCTATCTTTTTCACAAAGAAACGTGAATATCGATGATGACATCCCACAATTAAGGGTTGATTGTGATGAAGATGTTAATGATGTTGAAAATGAATTTGAAATGACAAGGGATGGTGAAAGTAAAACTCATATGGATATTAATGATGCTGAGGAGGAATATGAAGACATTGACATCGTCAGATATAAAGATGATGATGAAGGTGAACATTGGCACAGTTAAATGCTGGTTATGATCATGACTAATATATATAAATAATAGTTATTTTCAACTATCTGCTAACAATAATCATTTTGTGTTTCATATGGTCTTTGATCTATTACGTGAGTTAGAGGAGGCTGAGCTACCTTTGGATGAGGGAGATGTGGGATCATCTGACCCTCAACCTACTGGTGGTTCCGAAGGTATGCATAGGGGGAATGGTCTTGCACGATTGATGATTCCTAACCCTATACCCGAGCGATGTCCACATCTTGGCTTCGATCCACACACACAGAGGTATGGTAACCTGTATATTTTAGTTAGATTTCATTAATTAATTAATATATATACTAATTGTTTGATTATTTATTCTTTTTTCACAGTTTTGCACATGTAGCTGTTGGATAGGGGAGCACTATCTTGGGTAATTATTTTTCTCATCCATGGAGCACATGGGAATAGATTCCCGTTGATGTGTAGCTCGCAATGTACAATCATTGGCTGGTACGTAAATAAACAATATTTATTTTGAAATTTATTTTGAAATTTATTTTATTAATAACTTGATATTATAAATTATTTGTAGGGTTTATGGTATCCTATCGATGATAGAATTGGTGACGATATCCATGCAACATGGGAGGTGGCTATGCATGAGCATTTGCGTCAGTTTTTGCACAATTTGAGAAAGACGACCATTAAGAAAGCAGAAGCGATATTATTTGATGAGTCGTGTAGAGCCCACCGACCGGAGTACATTTCATATCGGGGTTGGGATGGAGTATGTGCACACTATTTGGGTGGTGGATTTCAGAAGAGGTCTTCATTAGGTCCGCAGAACTGGGGGAGACATGAGGTGACACATCGAGCTGGTAGCCGTACATTCAGTACGCAAAGAGAGCATCTGGTAAGTATTTTTTTTAAATATTTTATATAACTTCAAATATAAATAGTTTATTTTATATTCATATAGGAATTCGAGCATCCAGATATTATAGAGTATGATGTTTATCAGAGGATGTACAGTGATCCAGCCACCAGAGAGATTAGAGGTGATCGCCAGCATCAGATTGTGGTTAGTATTATTTTTTTCAGTTTGACAATTAACTGCATATAATAATTTCACAATTTCATTTTCAAATTGGAATTGAAGGATTCATATAAGGCTGTGACTTCTCAGACACAGGCTGAGGGTCAGGATGAGGCGACTGATCAGACCAGTGCCCACCATTTCGACGAGGCGGCATGGATGCAGGCGACTCAGTATGGCTTTGAGATGAGACGAGTAGTTGGTATTGGCTCTCATGTGACTCCTGGTACTTATTATGGTACTACTACGATGTCGGCATCTAGATCGAGAGGAGCTCGTGGAGAGGCAACATCTTCTTCCTCACAGTATGAGGAGAAGTTCTGAGATTAGAATGACCTTATAGAGAGTTTGTAGAAGCAGCATGAAGAGATGCGTCAACGGAAACAACAGTAGCAACACAAGGAAGAGATGCATTGATGGCAGCTGCAGCATCACGAGCAGATGGAGTACATGCCCCATCTGACTCGTAGTTTAAGGATGGAGTTTCCTCCACCAGCTCCTTCAGCTCCTCCACCTCCTCCAGAATACGACCCCCAGTGATTTTTTTTATGTCAAAAACATTTGAATTTTACATTTTCTATAATATTAACTACTTACAGTTTCCGTCTTTTATATCGGTGCAAATATTACATAATTTAATTTTTAAAATTTTATGATTTTTTGTGTGAATATTGATAATTTTAATAATTTATTTATTATTTTAATAATATTAATATTATTGTTTCTTTAATCATAATCTTATTAAATATATTTTTTCAGTATTATATTTTTTAATGTTTGTTTATTTTAATAATAAAAATAAAAATAAAAATAATTATTATTATTATATTTTATGATTTTTTTATAATTTTTTGTGAATATTGATAATTATAATAATTTTTATTTTATTATTATTTTAATAATATTATAATTAATTTTTCAATAATCATAATAATATTTTATAACTTTTTTATATTTTTTTGTGAATATTGAGAATTTTAATATTTTTTATATTTTTTATTATATTAATAATATTAAAATTAATTTTTCAATAATAATAATTTTATTAAATTTATTTTTTTAAAAAATTATTTATTATTTGCGACGGGATCTGTTGTGACAGGTTCCCGTTGCAAATAGCCTAAATATTTTTTTAAAAAGGTATTTGCGACGGACCCGCCGCAAATAGTCTAAATAACTATTTTCAAAAATGTATTTGCGACGGGATTACGGGCCCGTCGCAAAAAAGTTTTTATATATAAAGTATATAATTGGAGACTTATTTGCGATGGTGAAGTTGCACGTTGCAAAAAATATTATTTGTGATGGGCCCGTTACAAATAATATTTTTTGCGATGTCGTTTTCTACAACGGGCTATTTGCGACGGGACCCAATCGCTAAAGCTTATTTGTGACGAGATCCCGTCAAAAATGACCCGTCACAAATACCTAGAATTCTAGTAGTGATCCTTCGCCTCTCAATATTGAAGACAGACTCATGTCCAAACTTGACGGTGCTACGGATCCTAGAGTCAAGCTCGGAGAAGACAACACATGAACCATTCATGTGGTTTCTGGCACTAGTGTTGAGGTAACATAGGTCTTCATCACATGCTTTCTTCTGAGATTGTTGTGAAAAGGCCTTTGCGTCGACCACCTAGAGAGGACTACAATGTGGCGACAAGGAAGTGGCAGATCGTGGCAGTGGTGTATCAGGCATTGTGGTGCACGCCCTTTCTATAAGGAGGGTCGGATCATCGCTATCACCATATGTAAGAGGGGCCTTTTCTTGTTTCATCCTATTGCAGCAATATTTAGGCCAGTGAACCATTCTTCCACAATAGCGACATTGGTCTATTGATATATCATAGTTTCCGTCAGATCCCCTCTTATCCCTTCATGGTTGTCGGTGGTGTCGGTTGACGGACTTGGAGTCATTGAAGGGTACCCCCCATATTTTACTCCTTTAACGATGCAACCCACACATCTTTAGTGAGGATTAGCTTCCCTCCATTATCGGTAGTTTTTTCCAGCTCAAAACGGTCCTCCTCCACTTTGAGTCTTCCTGTTACCTCCTCCATAGAGAGCGTCGAGATATCAAGAAGTGACTTAATTGAAAGAGAAATTTGGGAGAATCTAGAGGGGACAAACCACATGTACTTCTCAAAGACCTTTTCTTGAGGCTCTGGATCACTGAGGATCATGAGTTGGTTGACCAACCCAGTGATCCGCATAGCGAAGTTGTCTAATGATTCACTATTTCAAAAAACTATGTCTTCGTACTCCTTACAGAGTTTCTGAGCATTAGCCTTGAGAAATTGTTCAATTTCAATGCGCATGGTCTTCAAAGTGTCCCATGCTTCCTTGATAGTTACCTTGATGGTGAGTATGAAGATCATCTCTGACGGGGCAATGTGAAGGATGACCTACAGTTCCATCCGATCTTCCTAGATTTTGGCACCACTGGAGTCGACGAAATCCCAAAGTAGACGTACTTAAAGAATAACCTCCATCATCAGAGACCAATTGTTATAGTTCATCTTCATGAGGATCTGATATGTTGTCAATCCCCCGATCTCCTTCATCAACTGATATACTACCAGGGGGCTGCTACCACCGTCGATGAGGGCTCTGGTATGTACAGATGATGTTTGGGAGAGTCAGGGTGATGAGTGCTCAGCTTGTGGCATCATGGATCAATTCAACCTCCTCTGAGATCAAATTTTGGAAATGCCTGACCAATCTCCATGAAAACACAAGTGAAAAACATAGAAGGATGAAGGAAAATGCTCGAACACAAAGGAAGTTTTTGTGCACCACCAAATTGTGATTATTTTCTGGAGAGGTTTTCATTTCTTTATATACACACATAAAAGAAAGACATATTTACAATGCATTTAAAACCACACAACAGACTTAATGAGGTCAAACTGCGTTGACCAAAAAGAGAAGGGAAAACATTGAGATGGGATGAAATAAATGGTGTAATTAAATCATAATAAATATAATTAGTCAACAAAGACACCATGCTTAATATGATATCAAGAAAAACCATTCTCCATGATCAGTGCATGAGGTGTCCTATAATACATCTCTTACTTTCATGTTGGGACTGCTATATGAAGCACTGCTTATGGAAGATCATGCCACAAACTGAACCACATGCTCTGGTATGATCGATCTGGCGGCACACTTAGTTCACAACGATCATCCTGAATGGAATGTTTATGAATGAGGCTACCACAAATAAAGCAGAGGGGCACCCTACATTCTTATCTATGTGTGAAGATGAAGATCATGACACGAAGCAGTTGTATGAGATCACCACCAGCCATGTTTCAGCAGCTTTTCTTTTTGGATGGCACTTCCCCCTTGATTTGTCAAAGGGGTTGGCGGTGGTAGGTGGTGGGTGGACAAAACCCACCAACTCATCCGGCGGGAGGGGTGGTTTTCAAGCAGTAGGAGGTCTGGAAAAATCCTATAAAAGGCAAGATCCTCCACCCATATCTCTCATAACTCATCCAATGAATTACTATGGTTCTTCTATTCAAGCGGTGTTTAGGGAGGTAGTTTCCCCATTTTCTCAAGGGATAAATGTTTCAAGGGTTTTCTCCTTGTAATAGTGAGGGAGTGTGTACCCACTTTTACCCATAGTGATCCTTCTATTTTCCCGTGGTTTTTACCCCTTCTATTTGGGGGATTTTCCATGTTACATTTGGTGTCATTTATTTTTCTGCATTTTTCAATTTTTTTTATCTTAGAATTATCACTGCACCAGTTGGCCAATCATTTTACAGTCCCAAAAGGTGGTATCAGAGGTAAGGTTCTGGCCTACTTCTATTCACATTTTCTCATATTAATAATTCTCGTAAATCTGAGTATGATCTTTGATTGAAACTCTAGTTGATATACCACATTAGAAAAAATTTATTGAGATTATTAAATAAACCATTGTTTAACTGAGGTGGTTTTGGACTAACAAAATGTACATATGGAAGAGAAATTTGAGATTGAAATATTCAACATGAATAATTTTTAATAATGGAAAATGAAGATGCAAGAATTACCACAGAAAGATAATTGCCTATTGAAAATTGAAAAAAATCTGGAGGGTGTGATGGAGGAGAAATGGAATGACATAGATGTGAATGTTATTTCAGACATACATTTGTCTTTGGAAGACAAGGTCTTATCAAGAATTGCGAAGAAAAAGATGGAAAAGGAAATATGGGATACTCTGATGAAGTTATACAAGGACAAGTCATTGCACAACAAAATTTTCCTAAATAGAAAATTGTACACTCTTCAGATGGTGGAGTTATCATTAGTGATCGACCAAATCAAAAACATCAATACTCTATTCACTCAACTCATGACATTGGACTATAAAATTGTGGACACTGAATGTGCATAAATTCTACTCTAGAGTTTTTCAATATTCGTATGACCAAATCATTATCAATATCACCAACAATATCCTGATAGATATGATTCAATTTAATGATGTTGCGGCTATGGTTCTTGAAGAATAAATTTGGTTAAATAACAAGGAGGACAGATAGAAAACTTCACACAAAGTAGAGGCTCTGTTAATGGAGGGAGGAAGGATGATGGAGTGTGGTTCCAGTGGGAGCCAAAATCATGGCAGCTCCAAATCAAAGATTAAGGTGAAGAATTTCACATGTTTCAATTCTGGAAAGAAGGGGTACGCCAAGAAGGATTGTTGGAATAAGAAGAGTGGTGAAAAGAACTCTCATGGGAATGTGGTGAGTAATTTTGGAAATTGAGAAATATCAGTTAGTGAAGTGGTGACAACTGCCGGAAGTAGACAACATCTTGACGATGAATGGATTATTGACTCAGGAGAAACATGGAACATGAAATCTTGACGGTTATGGTTTAACCAATATGAAACCATCCCGGAAGGACTTGTGTACATGGGGAATTATCACAACCTGAAGATTATTGGATTCTGTACCATCAAACTAAAGATGCATGATGGAATAATACAAACCGTCCAAGGAGTACATCATGTGAAGGGCTTGAAGAAGAACATATTGTATTTAGGACAATTTGATGAAATCAGATGTAAGAATCACTGCAAGAATGGAGTGATGATAATTGTGAAAGGCACACTTATGGTAATGAAAGAGGATAATATCTCAAAGAACTTGTATGTGCTTATGGGGGAAATGTATAAGGAGGCGTAAATAGTTGCTGCATCAACTACCTCGATGGAAGAATTGATGACGTTATGGAATCGAAATTTGGGCCATATGTCAGAACTAGTCCTGAATATTCTTACAGATCAAAAGTAGTTTCCTAGGATTACAAAGGTATCCTTAACATTTTGTGAGCATTGTGTTTTGAGAAAAAAACACATGTTAGAGTTCGTGATGTCAATAGTGAGAGGTCAATAGATCTTGGAATTTATCCATTCTGATGTTTGGAAAGCACCATTTATATCCCTAGGAGGAGCAAGGTACTTTGTATCATTCATTGATGATTATTCTGGGAGATGTTGGGTGTACCTAGTCAAGAGGAAGGTAGATGTTTTTGAATTCTTCAAAACATTCAAATTGTGAATGAAGCATGAATATGGAAAGAAGATCAGGTGTCTAAGGACTGACAATGGTGGAGAATATACAAACGAAGAGTTTGATAGTTTTTTTCAATATGAAGGAATCAAGAGATAGTTTACAGTGGCATACACTCCTTAGCAGAATAGAGTGGCATAGTGGATGAAGAGAACACTATTGGATAGAACAAGGGTAATTTTGAAGATTGCAGGTATTGCCAAAAAAATTTGGGAAGAAGATGTGAATTTTTCCTATTATGTGATCAACAGATCTCCTTCTATGGCGATTGATATGAAGAAATCGGTGGAGATGTGGACTGGTAAACCCATTTAATATTCTCAGTTACATACTTTTGGAAGTCTTGTATATGCATTGTTTTATGACCATGAAAGATCAAAGTTGGATTTTATATCTAGGAAATGTATCTTCTTAGGGTATAATGATGGTGTGAAGGGGTATCGTTTATGGTACCCCACTATGGAAAAATTTATCATCAGTAGAGATGTAATTTTGGAAGAAGACAAAGTGAAAATAAAAACTCATCAAGTCATGGAAAAAGAGAATACAGAAACTACAATAGTTGAAGTAGAGGGAAAATCCATGGAAGAATCAATTTCCTCTGAAGAATTACTAGAGAACTATGATCAAGTACTAGTTGACTCTAGACCACAATGATCAACTCGGGAGAAAATAGCACCAGTATGACACTCAGACTATGACACTGAGAGAAATATTGCGTACTACTTGTTGATGGAGGATGGAGAGCCATGTTATTTTGTGGAAGCGACCTAGAATCCAGATGTATCCACATGGATGGCGGTGATGCAATAGGAACTTGAAGCTCTTAATAGGAATAATACTTGGGATCTTGTTCCATTACCTTATGGAAGGAAGGTGATAAAAAACAAGTGGTTCTTTTAGATCAAGCAAGATGGGACAGACCGGGTGGAAAGATATCATGCACGATTGGTGGTCAAAGGATTTTCTAAGAAGGAAGGTATTGATTTCAATGAAATATTTTCTCCTGTTGTTAGATTGATAACTGTTTGGTTAGTTCTGGTGATGTGTGCTACACATAGCTTACATCTAAATCAGTTGTATGTAAAGACTAATTTTCTCCATGGTTATCTTGATGAAGAGATCTATATGCTCTAAACTGAAGGCTTTTCAGTAGAAGGAAAGTAAAATTTGGTTTGCAGGTTGAAAAAATCATTGTATGGTCTCAAGAAGGCACTGAGTTGTAGGTACATGAGATTTTAATCCTATATCATGTTCCTTAGATATATCAGACTCCATTAAGATTCTTGTGCATATTTCAGGGGTTCAGATGGTAACAATTTCAACATTATTATCTTGTATGTGGATGACATGTTGGTTGCAGGCCCAAAAAAATATCAGATCTAAGAGGCAAAGGCACAATTATCTAGGGAGTTTGATATGAAGGACTTGGGACCAACAAAAAATATTCTTGAGATACAGATTTACCAAGACAGAAATAATTGGAAGATTTTGGCCATCACAGAAAAATTACTTACAGAGAGTCTTGAAATGATCCATCATGCAAGAATGTAATCCAATCTATACCCCTCTTCCCATTAATTTCATGTTATCCTCCACAAAAAGTCATAGCAGTGAATTATAGAGGATATAAATGTCTTGAGTACCGTATGCATCAGTAGTGGGTAGTCTAATGTTTGTTGTGGTTTTTACTAGACTAGAAATCTCACATGTAGTTGGAGTAGTTATTTAGTACATGGAGAATCCTGGATGGGAGAATTAGAGCACAGTAAAGAGGATCATGAGATACATCAAGGAGACCTCAAATACTACATTATGTTATGGAGGATTAGATTTTACTGTTAGAGGCTATTTTGATTCAGATTTTGTAGGTGATTTTGACTAGATTAAATCCACTACTGGTTATGTGTTTACACTTAAAGGAGGAGCTATGAGCTAGATTTCAAAGTTACAGTCAGTTGTGGCTTTATCCATGATAGAGGAAGAGTACATGAAAGCTACATAGGATCGAAAAGAGGAAATTTTGATGATAATGTTGATGGAGGAGCTCGTGAATAGACATGATTATCTTCTATTGTTTTCTGACTATTAGAGCACCTTGAACATTGCAAGGAATCCATCTTTTTCATTCCAGGACAAAGCATATTGTGTTACAGTATCACTTTGTCTGAGATGTGGTGAAGGAAGGAAGTGTGGACATACAGAATATTCACACTAAATAAAATCTAGTAGATTTACTGATAAAGGTAATTGATTTTGATAAATTTAGATGGTGTAGATCCTAAAAAATCCTTTCATAGACTGAAGAAACATGTTTGGAAGATATAAATCATGTGTGGAGATTTGATTGGTTCACAATCAAATCTCCAAATTGGAGATGTGTCAGCAGATTTTATTTTTGGACAACACTTCCCCCTTGATTTTTCAAAGGGGGTTGGTGGTGGTAGGTGGTGGGTGGCCAAACCCCACAAACACATCTAGTGAGAGAGGAGGTTTTCAGGTGGTAGGAGGATAGAAAGAATCCTATAAAAGGTATGAGTCTCCCCCCATATCTCTTATCATTTACCCAATTAATTACAAGGGTTCTTCCATTCAAGAAGTGTTTATTAAGGTGGTTTACCCATTTATTCAAGAGAGAAATTTTTTGGGGGTTTTCTCCTTATAATAGTGAGGGATTTTGTACCCCCTTTTACCCATAGTGATCCTTCTATTTTACTATGGTTTTTACCCCTTCCATTTGAGGTGTTTTTTCACATTACATCTGGTGTCATTTATTTTTCCACATTTTGAACTTTATTTTTATCTCGTAATTATTGCTGCACTAGTAGGACAATCATTTTACTGTCCCAACACCATGTTCACACTACATGAAAAGGGGCTACTGTGCAAATAGAGAGCTTCAGGAATACCCCATGCATGAAGAACCTCTACAATGTATGCATGAAATACCCTATACCGGCTATGAGAAAACATGAATCCTCAACGTAGACACACGATGATGTGATGATGGTTAGTTTATAGATTCATATTATGATGCACATGAAACCCTATACAAACCTACATCACCTGAATTAGAGAAACAAATGATTGGCCAAGTGTGTAGTGTAGCTCCTAGGAAAATATCCATCATAAGAATATCTTGCACCATGTGAAGCAGAGAGGCCCCATGCCTACTTATCATAGTGCACAATAGAGAACCTAGGAAAATACCCATGCGAAGAAGAGATTTCAGTCTCCATATGAGGAAAATATTTAGTCATCATCGAAAACCGAGCATGGTTTGAAGTATTTTTATGATGCTATCACCAGAAACATATAGAGTTCAAGAACACAATCCACTATGAAAATTTATTTTAACAATATCTTGTGCATGGTGAAACTCCCCTGCGCAAGCAAAAAACTTCAAAAGTACATTATGTGATAATGTGGAGCCTCCATGAGGTAATGGGATTATGCAAATCAAATACAGAAAGTTTCGATGATTTGAATACATATTTTGATGCGACATTATTTTTGGATCTCAGTGTGAGTACGTTGGTGTGATAGATAATGAAGTTAATTTATCAGATACACCACCATTATCAGATCTGAAGATTCTGTGCAATCCTTCATCTATAAATACAAGAAGATCACAAGTCCCACATGACATTTTGAGATCCATCAATGAACAAGTAGATCATCAAAGGAATGTGAATTGATTTTTCTTGACAATGTCCATGCACCATCGCAAGATCCATCACTCATCATGTGATGCACCATAGACAATCAGAAGGTTTTTCCATGGGAATGCTCACATGCCATCATAAGATTCATTATTGATTACGTGGAACATCACATACAAGTAGAGTGATTTTCATCGACAACACTATCATGGTAGTGAAATATCTCAAAAATCCTTATAAAATAAGGGTAAATATATGAAGGAGGTGGTAGCTACTCGCAGTCTTAAAAGACATACGATGCACCCCTGACGGTCCATAAGACACCACGAGACCCCGATGACATGTTTGCCTCATCTTGTAAAACTCTTCTAGTATGTCATCCCCATAATGTGAAGATCCTTGGGTATTTCTAGAAAACCTCACACTATTCGTTGTCTCCATAAGTAAAAACATATGGGATTGTCCATATAATTTTAGTGCACCCCCATAGGACCTTTGATAGTCCCACGACACATCTTCAAGAGGGAGAGTAATTGTCTTTACATCACTCATGTGATTTCTCTTGACCCTAAAACTTTGTAAAATAAAACAAAGGAAATAAAAGGAGGAGGTGGAAGCCTCTCATGGTCGTAAAACACTTGTGATGTGCTACTGTGTACTCTGCCAATGAGGGCATAGTTTCCCAACTATCACACCCAAGGCCCTCGCTGCTAGTCGGCAGCCTCTGGCATTTGGGGAAATGCACTTGAGGCCATGTGACAAAATGAGTATGGGGCGCCTCTGGGTGGCTTCCAGAACTTGGACGTTACATGGGGGTCCTTCAAGGCTGTGGGGTTGTTCTTAACTCTCAAGTATCGGCTCTCTTGTCCTTCTCCTCACACCTGGTCCATGGATCCTCACTCCAGGATGAAGACAAAGCTCTTCTTCTGGGTTCCAACCTCTGTCTGTAGAAGGATATTACAATTTTGGATGTTGAAGCGGATTCAAAAATCTTTCATGACTCCTTGACCAGTCATTTCCCAACTCCTTGTTCCATCGCCTACATCCCCAGAAAGTGCATATCCATGATCACCAAAAACATCAAAGTTATGCACTCTTGGTGGGAGGGAAATAAATTTGTGGATCACCTTGCTTCTCTTGAGGTCCTCAGCCCCAAACTAGTCTGTTTACACAACATGATCACTCTCAGTCTTGAAGGAGTCAATCCAATCAAGGTGGACACCCTCGGTCTCCATCACTTTAGACCACCATTG